>JAKTRH010000105.1:0-46913 GCA_030579575.1 Sporopachydermia lactativora
TATTATGGATATTATGGATATTATGGATATTATGGATATTATGGATATTATGGATATTATGGATATTATGGATATTATGGATATTATGGATATTATGGATATTATGGATATTATGGATATTATGGATATTATGGATATTATGGATATTATGGATATTATGGATATTATGGATATTTCTATGGATATTTCTATGGATGTTATTATGGATAATTTATGAATATCTGAATATTTTCTATATTTCTATGGATATTACTATGGATATTACTATCGATATTATTATAGATATTATCATGGATTTCACTATTGCCATTACTACGAATATTACCATAGATATTCCCTTCAGCGTACTAACAGCACCAGATACGAAAGAATATACCCTCGTCCCAGGTGGGCTGAACAGAATAACAGTGACAACTCCTCAGACGACAGCGAAGCAGAAGACAATTCTGACTCACGCATAGATACCAACCCGCTGGAAACACTGCTGCAGAGTATGAGCCTCTATGCCGGCCCGAAATCCAAGAAACTTCTCCCACAGGGCGTGCTGGATATAAGCAGGCTCAAAGATGCTAACCAAGCGAATGTGTCCCGAGCTGCTATCCAATCTTTGCATTTCCACCCGCGCCATCCTATTATGCTTACAGGCGGGTACGACAGAACCCTGCGGCTGTTCCACATAGACGGGAAGGCGAATGCACCTATTTCTGCGCTGCAAGTGCCTAAATCTTCGATTCAGAGTGCTGAGTTCCACGCCGATGGCCGTAGAGTGTTTGCCGGAGGCCGTAGACGGTATATGTATATATGGGACATTGAGACAGGCGTAGTAGAGAAGATGTCGCGTCTGTATGGACACGAGGAGCACCAGAGGTCCATGGAAAACTTCAAGCTGTCGCCCAACGGCCAGTTTATTGGGCTTATTGGTAACTCTGGTTATGTCAATTTCCTGTCAGCGGCAAGTGGGCAGTGGATTACCGCGGCTAAAGTGGACGGTGTGGTAGCCGATTTTGCTTGGTGCTCCAATGGGTCCGAAGTTTCTATTGTGAATACGGCAGGAGAGGTGTGGGAGTACAACGTAGCAGAGAGGCAGTTCTCCAGTCGCTGGACTGATTTCTCTGGGATCGGAGTTACCAAAATCGTTGTAGGAGCTAACGACAGGTACACTGCGGTGGGAACTAATAACGGTGTAGTCAGCATATACGATCGCAGCTTAGGACTGGGGTCTAGCAGTGGCGCTGCCAGCAATGCTGTTGCTACTGTAGAGAATCTGGTTACTACTATAAGCAGTTTGAAGTTCTCACCGGACGGCCAGATGCTGGCTGTGGGGAGCAGAGCGAAGAAAGATGCATTCCGACTAGTACATGTGCCCTCTTTCAGTGTATTTAGCAATTGGCCCACTGCTGGGACACCTCTGGGGAAAGTAACAGCTGTGGATTTCAGTCCTGACAATGTGATGCTTTCCGCTGGTAACGAGGGAGGCAAAGCCCGGTTATGGAGACTGAATCACTATGCATAGGGTAGG
Source organism: Sporopachydermia lactativora (assembly GCA_030579575.1). Taxonomy (NCBI): domain Eukaryota; kingdom Fungi; phylum Ascomycota; class Sporopachydermiomycetes; order Sporopachydermiales; family Sporopachydermiaceae; genus Sporopachydermia; species Sporopachydermia lactativora. The sequence continues at coordinate 1,520 of JAKTRH010000105.1, forward strand.
TAGCTGGGCAGCGGTCAATGTGCCCTAGTAGTATGTACTTTAATGGAGCGTAACGAACAACAGAGGATGTATACATCTACGGGCAGATTATCATTTGTAGGATTAAGGGAGGGGAAACTCATACATAAAACTGAACTACTACTATACACGCACATAAGAAATTGACCCAAATAACGTCACCCGATTCACATATAACCAAACGCAAAACTTTCACGCAGTCTTCTCTCTTTTACACCTTCTTCCGTCTCCAAAATTTCTCTTACCAGCTCCGGCGGGTCCAACCCCAGAGTTTTCGCTCTCTGCCACCTTTCTAGCCGGGATATCCCCACCGCAGGCCCATAGGTGGGATCGAAGTCGAAACGCAGAAGGATTCTTTCAGCTGATGAGACGTCTTCTTGGTGAACTGAGAGTAAAAGAGGTTAGATTGCGAGATTTACAGGTCACAGCGTATCACAATTGTTGTAAAACATGGCACTTACTTGGTTTTGATATCTCACGAGCATCAATGACTGCCAGGTATGATTTGTACGATTCTTTCTCGGGATTCAGATGAGGTCTTCTGGGCTCTTTGCTAACAGAACCAGCAGTAGCAGCAGCAGCAGCCGAAGACCTGGTTTTCACCGTATCGTTCCCAGTTTTCGGCTTCGATTTCCTGGACGCCACTTCTTTCTGTTGATACTGTTCGATGATCTCTGTTGCCTTCTGGAGTCCTTCGTCCGAAGTAGTTTTCCCTGGAAGTTCAGACTCAGGTTTGGCAAAGAAGTTCAAAGTCGTTTGCTGACGTTTCTTAGCTTTCGGCCCCATTTTGAGCTCACAGGAGATAAAAGCATATATACAGCTTATCGAGTAATTCACAATACAGCAGATGTCTTTACAGCCATCCTATCAATTCCTTCTCTACGTATTCTCCAAGCTCATTCTTCAAGCCTATTCTTCGCATCATCATCACCGATCAGTTCCATTATAATCCGAGTTCGGAAGTACTCATTAACCTATTTCGGGAAGTACCTAAATATCATTTCTGGCTTACGTAATCCTTATTCATTTCCCACATAGTCAGACCCTTCTCTTTCCCAGACCCTCGCCGTCTGTTTGGGTGTAACTGAAAAATTCCTAAAGTCTCACTCCAGTTTCCATTGAGTCGGTGAGTCGAAACTCTAGAAAAAACTTACTGCGTTTGACTTCCAGATACGCAGAATGTGATGGGTAGTTTCGCATTTCCTCAGTAAAAAGTGATCATTGACAGGCGTAATCGACTATGCTGATGCTGGAAGTGTTTGGTAAATAGCCAGCAGTCGAGAAGTTTGTGTTTTGCGAGTTGTAGTGGAGATTTGCTTGTGCCTGGAAGCAGTCAGTACACTGTAAAGAATCATTCATTGATCTGATCCTGTAGTGTATACCCTACTGAAGCATTTCCCCGTGAATTGGAGACTGGTGACTGTGTCGGGTGGATTTCGGCTATAGACAGGACTGGGTGGCAGTGAGATCAGTGCTGTGCCTGGTGATATTGCGCAGCGGAACGTTTGACAGTAGCGATTCAATAGTAATATCTTTCGCTGTTCTTAAATATCTGGCAAACTACAGAGCAGCGGAAAATACTGACAGTATTATAACTTATTTTCCTAACTACAGTGTGCCAGATTAGTGGTTTGCTATTCATTATTTTGTAGTAGTGATATTGTTAGTAGAATAAGTGCGTAATCAGTCTCTAAGTATCCTCGTATTAATTATTTGAGAAACCATGGATGACCAAATAGAACAAGCAGTGGAAATTGCCCTGCGGGGCGATGTAGACGCCAGTCTGAAGCAGCAGGCTATGGATTTCTGTAATCAAGTGAAAACGTCGCCTGACGGGTGGCAAGTCTGCCTTGAGATTATCAATAGTCCGAAACCGAGAAGCGAATACACCCGGTACTTTGCTTTACAGACAATAGACTACCGACTCCCGTCGCTGAACGCTCAGCAGGTGCTTTTTGTTAGAGAGACGTATTTCGCGTACCTTACTAAGTGTGTTGATGCTTCCACGGAGACCCTGGAACCAGCTTATATTCGTAATAAGTACGCTGAGACTTTAACTTACCTGTTCTGTCTCTGCTACTGCGACACCTGGAGGAGCTTTTTCACGGATTTGCTGGCTCTCACTAGAAGTGGGACTCCGCATGGGAATGCGAAAGCTGTTGATTTGTATCTTCGTACTCTCAATATGATCCACCAGGAGATTGGTGATAATCTGATCATTAGAGACAGCTCGCTTACTAAGAGGAACACTCTTATTAAGGACCTCATCAGACAGAACGACATGACGACCCTGGCAAACTCGTGGCGAGAGATAATATCTGAGTACGGTTCAACACCTGCGAGTAGAATTGGGCAGAGTTTGCAGAATGATATTCTGGAGAATGTGCTGAAAGTCATTGGTGGTTGGATATCGTGGATGGAAATATCGCTTGTGGTGGAGCCGACGAACCTGCGGTTAATTTTCTCGCTTCTGGAGTTGCCGTCTCAGCGACTGAATGCATGTGACACATTGATTGAGATAGTTTCGAAAAAAATGAAACCAGAAAACAAGCTAGAACTTATCACGCTGCTGAATCTGACGCAGGTGATCTCACAGATTCCTGCTGCTAGCCAGGATCTTGATCTTATTGAGAGAATCGCTAAGCTATGTAATGCCGTAGCCGTAGAGCTCGTAGGTATTCTTGACGGATCTGCTGTTGATTCTCAGCCACGGGTTGTTTCTGAAAACCTGTTGAACGATCTGATCCCGTATATTCTTAGTTTCCTAGCTCATGAGTACGACGATGTGTCTATGGAGGTTTTCCCAGCCATCTCGGACTACCTGGGGTTCATCAAAAAGGAAGTGAAAAGGCTGAAATCGTTGGTCGACACATCCAAGTTAACGAAGAACTCAAGAGGTGTATACCTGGATTTCCCCCCAGACGAGACTTTCGTCTCAGCGTCTCGTAATCAGGTTCTGGCCAAACTGCTTGAAACGATAATCATGAAAATGAAGTATGACGAGGACTCTAACGGCGATGACGATGACGACGATGAGGGAGAATTCATGGAGATGAGAGCCAGGCTTAAGATATTTCAGGACTCCATTGCTTCAATCAACAGCTCGCTGTACATCCAGGGCATGAAAACTATTATAGAAAGAGCATACACAGCGAGTTCGTTACCGAATGCTGATTGGAGAGATGTGGAACTTGGTCTCTATGAATTGTCTGCATTTGGCGAAAGTTTGCGGAACGGATCTATCGTCAACCCCAAAGGCAGCGAAACACCAGCAGGGAATGAATTTTCTCAGTTGTTCTTTGAGATGATCTCTTCTTCCGTACTATCTGTGAATCATCCTTTGATTCAACTGTTGTTTATGGAGATTGTAGTCAAGCATTACAATCTTCTCACCCAACAGCCCACACTTGTAGAAAGAGTACTGGAACTGTTCGTTTCTAACTTTGGAACTCACAGCACTCATCCCAAAGTCCAGATTCGATCTTGGTTCCTGTTTTTGAAGCTTGTAAAGTCTGTTAAGGGTATCGTGGGACCATTTGCTGAGCTCTTGGTAACTTCTCTTCTAGATCTTCTTGTAGTTAAAGCTGAAGTTCCCCCCAGTGCGGGTAAAGATGATAACGATTCAGACAAAGATGAGAGATCTGCCGTGTTTGACTCTCAGCTGTATTTATTCGAAGCCGTAGGAATCCTGACTCTGCAATCTCCTCCGTCTATCACAGCGTCGTTGCTGGAAAAAGTACTCAATCCTCTCTATTCTGATGTTCAGAAATGTCTGGCTGCTGTATCAGCTGGCTCAACTGACACACAGCTGGTTTACCAAGTTCATCATGATATAATGGCTATTGGAACGTACGCCAGAGGATTTGAAACAGAGAGTTCCACTCCTGCAAGCTCAAGTGCTGGTTCAGCCAAGAGCAACGGGTCTAACAGTACTTCCGGTGCCAGCAGCTCGAACAAAGCTGTCAGCAAGCCGTCTGAAGCCAAGAAACTAGACGAGAATGTTCTACAGGCTTTTGGCTCTGCTTCAGAGGTTATTCTAGTAGCTTTGGAGTCTTTAGGTAGATTTTATCAAGTTCGAGATGCTGCGAGATTCTCCATTTCCAGACTTTTGCATTTGCTGGGGAAGTCAATCTTGCCGGAACTTCCACGACTCATTCAGTCATTGCTCAACGATGACTGCACTGCTACCGAGATTTCTGATTTCCTGAGCTTCCTGGGTCAATTGGCTCATGAATTCCGCACAGAACCTATGGTGTACGAGATGCTATGTTCGTTGATTACTCCTCTCAGTGGACGGATCTTCTATATACTGGATGCCGCTGATGTTGCTGAAGAGTACACCAATTCTACGGATGCTAGCCTGGAGAGAAACGCCCTCAGACGATCTTTCCTCTCGTTTCTGTTCAACTTGTTCAATAATGGGCTGGGAAGTGTTCTTGTGCGTGGAGAAAACATAACAGGATTCCGCACTCTGGTAGGTAAACTTATGGATTTCGCTGTGGAGACTACAGACACTCAGGCTGAAAAGATGGCTTTCACGATTTTGGGAAGAATTGTAGCTGCTTGGGGGTCAGGAAGAGTTGACGATGCTGATACTTTTGGTAAAGGACTACCAGTTGAAGGCATCGAGCAATTTGCTTTGGAGAATCTCACCAAAATGTCCTGGGAGTCTCTGACAAAACCCGGATTTGATGTACAGGACGCTCAGTGTCGCATAATGATTTCTGAGATTGCTGGGTTGGAGAAAATCGTATATGAAGTGAAGGGACCTGTTTTTCTACAGTATCTTATGGAAGTTTACTTCCCTCAAATACAGTTACCTCAACAACAGCAGTCGCAGTATGTGGAGGCTATTCAGAAGCTCGATGCGAAGGATTTCCGCAAATTTTTCGTCAAACTGGTTCAGGAACTTACTGGTAGATAATCTCTGAGACATGAATAGTGGATAGATAATCAAAATTTTACGATTTACGATTGATCTCGCGCTAATATAGGTCATGATATTACTCGTACTATACTTCACATTAAATCAGTCCCTGAGCCCTGCGCTCACTTTCGAGAATGAGCATTCGCCATACTTTCAATGTAAGAGGTTTGGCATCCTCGTCGAGGGTCTAAAAGAATAATAGTTAGTAACTGCGTAATCATAGAAGTTATGTGAAATGAAAAGAGATATACTAATATACAATCCTCGAGTTAAATACTCGGATAAAGCTGTTCCACGTACCTGTTCCAACTCTGAGACGAGTTCTGTAGGATTCTTAGTCGGTTTTCCTGCTTTTGAATCATTTTTCAAAGACACTATAAAATCTACAATGAACATTTGTAAATCCTCTTCCTCCATCTCGAGTACTTCAACGATCTTCTTCATAATAAACGGTTTCAGAACGTTATCGATTGCATCCTGTGAAAACGGTGGTGCGTTAGTGATTGCCTGTTTATGGTGGATACTTAGATAAAAACAAAAATAACTTACCTGGTCCAAATACTCCCATTTGATATTGTATGCAAACACAGCTTCCTCGTCAGTCGGAATCTGTTCTGCCAGCTTCTGAAGCCGTGAGGTTTTCTCCGCTTCTGACAGTTTGGTTCTTTTGAGAGACATATTGATAGGTTCGGTAGTTGTGCCACTTTTCTCTTTAGTCTGTCCTTCCATCTGGCTAGACGTTCTCTTCGTTCCAGCCAATTCTTCGCTTTGCCTTTCCAAAAAGTCTTTAGCTCGCAGGGATGCCTTCTCCTCTTTCTGTGATAGCTCTGCTTCAACCTTAGAGTCAAACTCCATTTCACGAGACCTGTAACTTGCACGAGCTCGCACCCATGCTGTGTGATCTTTGTAGTAGTCATATCTGTTACGAACTTCTTCTTTACTATCATCGAAATCTGAGAGCCACACCAAAGCTCTCCTTTTCTCCTGAATAGCTCTGTCAGCTCTTTCACGATCAAACTGTTCCATTCTCTCGATTTTAGACAACTGTTGTTTCTCTTTGGCCAGCCAATCCATCTCTTCTCGGAGAAATATTTCCTCCATCTTATCCTCTTCATTTTCTTCTCTCTCTATCTCCAGCATTTCATCCATTTTGCTACTCTCCTCTACGCCACCTTCTGTATCGCTCTCATTGTCTGACGTGGCGTTTTCCTCCTTTCCACCAGTCAAATACGTCTTCCACTTGTCGTCCAAGCCCTGTGTATCTGCTACGCGGTTCAGATGCTTTTCGTCTGCTTGACGAGCCACTTCAGCCAGTCTTCTCCTCTCCGCTTCCTGTTCTTTCGCAAGCTGTGCTAATTCATACCGCTTTGACTGCGTTCGGAATGATTTGATCTCTTTGATGATATCCTTCAGTTGTTCAGGCGGGATATCTGTTGCTCCTTCCAAAGACTGATCAATTTCGTATGAATCATCAACAGACTGCAAAAGCTGCTGAGAGGATGGCACAGGCTTCTTTCGGGACTCGCCTGGCATGGATTTCGCCAGGTATCTTGTCAGCCCGTTTTCATTGTACTCTTGATCAAACAAGGATTGGATATTATGCCTCAAATCTACAAAGCTTTTGTCGTTCAGTAAATCTGGGAAATCTGGCAAGTCAGATTCAGCAGTTGTGCCTTCGACTTCCTCAGGGGTTCCTTCAGGATTCAGCGTCGCAATAATCCATTTCCGGGTATTCGATTCTAAGATTATTTTGAAGATATCATAGTCCAGACGCACCAGTTTTGATTCTGTTTGCTTATTCTGATCTATCACTGAGCTATCTCCATCTTCATGAGACTCTGCTTTCTCTTCGTCGTTCTTCTCAGTACTTTGCACCTCGCTAGATAGATTTTCTTTCTCCGTGCGTGGCACATCTAGCTCAATGTAGAGATTCTCCTTACGAATGTATTCTAGAGCTTTGGCAAGCTGATAAATGGATAACGCTGATGAGAATCTAGCAAATCCAAACGACAAATCCTCTGCATCGACTAACCCTTTACACCTTACCCAAACCTCTAAATCTGGGACTGCTCCCAGCACGGATTTGACAAAGGAATCGCTATGGTCACTAACTTTTAAAAAAACAGTTCGTAGTTGTTGCTCTAAGTTGTCAGGTATAATTTTTGAAGCTTCCTTGAGCAAATCAACAGCAGTTTTGCTCTGTTCTGTCTGCACTTCATCATCTGTATGCTCTGCTGTTTCGGGTTTAGCAGCAAAGCTTTCCGCTGAGACTTGGTAACTGCCTAGTTTCCCATGGAATGTTTTATGAGATCCGGCTTTCAAATCATCAATGGTATTTAGTTTAGAGTGAGGAACTTGAGAAAGCGGGATAGAATTTGGAGGCCTCACATCGGGTAGATTGGCTAGAAATGAAGAATTCGAAGATGAAGACTGCGTTGATAGGTTTAAACCGGGGATTTTGTTCTTTATAGGTATACCTAAACTGCTTATTGGAGGTACCAGATTTGCTGATTGATGTTAGAAGAAGAACATTGAAAGCACGCAAAGCAAAGTGTACATCAATAATACACTACACAATTAGAGCTACCACACAATGACTTACGCTGAGTTGTGCCTGACCGGCGATAGATTGCACTCATAATGTCCGAGACAGTTGGCGCACAAGTTGATGAATCGAATCGAATCAAATCAAATCTAGCTGCATAATCGGGTGAATAGCAGCATTAGCCCGGGCCAAATCAGTTTCCCCTAGAGCTACAGGAAACAAGTATACGGAAAAGTGGTAGATCTATGAAGAAATACGTTCCCTGATGGATATTATTCTACTTACTCAAGATATCTCTTCTCTGTTCATCAAGCGGGCCATCCGAACATGAAAATTCGGGTCGTTGATAGTATGTGATTACGTGATCGTTTAAATACTATAATTTGCTCTAACGACATCAAGTACGATGAATTCGAATGTAAACTGGGATGTTAAACAGCTATAAAAGTCCATTATTATTAGTGGAGCCAGTTAAGTAAGAGTTTATAAAGGTCGACAGAGTGCTCCTGTTGTTGTGCAAAGGTCAATGAAGTTGAGTACCAATCGGTTGCAAGTGTAAAAAAATGCAAAAAAAGAGCCCTACGGGGGGGTCGAACCCCCAACCTTGTGATGACTTTTATTCTCGTAAAGAGACATTAAGAGTCACACGCTCTACCGATTGAGCTAGCAAGGCTGTTCGACAGCGTGTTGGAAACAGGTACTCTAAGTGCTTCTAATTCAGAGCGCGCTCATGAATAATTCACGCTGTTTTGGCTCGGCTTTTTTTATTTATTATCTGACCGACCTGAACTTCTCCCCATGATTATTACTGATTATAAACTGGAGTTTTATCAGCTGCATTCATCTCGTGCTGCGAAAATCACTGTCCTGTTCTAGTTAGCTCATATGCCTTTTCTTTCCGTCTATTCCACTAAAAAAGACACGCCTGGAAGGAATAACTGTACAAGAAAATCAACATTGCGTTCCAGAAACAGTCTTCCAATTTAGAGCTTAGCTTGACGTGCAAGAATTGAAACTTAGCATATATCAGTGAGTTTCAACTCAAGATACAGCATGGCCTTCTCGTTCATTCAGCAGTTAAGGTGATGCCAGAGGCCTAAACCCAAAGGGAAGCAAACTGAGAATATCAACAGGAAGACGAGAATGGAAATTGACCATCACATGGATAATAAAACGTGAAATAATAGTCCACCGCCTAGGAGTACATCATCACATCCCGTTAACTCATCGTAATACTCCGGGGTAATTGCCGAAGAGTCCTCCGCGAACGTGTTCGAAGATACTACGTTCGTCGATCTCCGGGAGTAAATTAAAGCAGAGAAGAGCTGTCAAGGCACTAATGAATGCTGCAGAGAGGAAATGTAAAAAGAAATAGTTTCAATTCTTCTTTTATGAAAAAAAAAAGAGCCTGCAAGGCCAAAAAGTAAAAAAAAAGCCCTACGGGGGGGTCGAACCCCCAACCTTGTGATGACTTTTATTCTCGTAAAGAGACATTAAGAGTCACACGCTCTACCGATTGAGCTAGCAAGGCAATTTTTTTGAAAATTTAATTTTTGCATTTATCCATGCTGCTTTTGATATTAATTGATAAGATAAAAAAGAAAAGCCCTACGGGGGGGTCGAACCCCCAACCTTGTGATGACTATCATTCTCTGAGAAGATGTTAAGAGTCACACGCTCTACCGATTGAGCTAGCAAGGCAATTTTTTGACAGTTCCTATAAATTAGTTCACAACACATACCTTAGAGATAAAAATCAGATGTTGATCATCACTCAGAGATTCGTTCCTAGATATATATTTATCTAACTGTAGCTGTTTGTTAATACTTGTGTTCCTGGCCGGTCATTTGGTACCTTAAAACCAGCATTTCAGTTAAACCTTTGATCTGCGCAAGTTGGATTTTTAAATCTTAGCATATGCTGATAGTTTTTCCGGAAGAAGAGAATTCACTCGTACAGTTCTTTCCAAAATTCTGGTTTTTCGACATTACAATTGAGAGAAGATGTCAAGAACTTTATACAGTATAATAGAGACCATATATTGACTGATTTCCTGCGCTCAGGGCCCGTCAATTATGAATAGGAGGACATCGCGGAAGGATATATCGCGTACGGATCGGAGATGGGATATCTCCAAGCCCCTGATATTGGACGCTCGGCATTGTCAACGCCGATCGGTACACCGATTTGACTGAAAGCGAGGATTTGTTTTTGCCACTAGTATATTGCTATCTAATAAAGAAACTGATCTATTTATGATCGTGCTTTTCAGTATTAGCAGGAAATTTATATATAATTTGAGCTGGAATATGTAATTTTATGAATTCAAGAGCAGACAGATGAATTTAGGATCACGTAATACAAATACTATTATCTGTACATTTAAACCTTTTCATGCATCTTTTCAGATAAGGTTTAGCTGACATTTATCACTCAAAATCTGTAAATCCTCTATATTTCGATTGATACTCAAGTTTCAGCTCTGAAATGACCTCCTTACAATTTCAAAGAGCAGCAAAACCATCAACAAATAATCCAAGATAGTAACTGTTTATTCCGAGCAAAGCATTGTTCTCTACACGTATGAAATAGACCGATAAGTTCCGGTTGCCTTATATCTGTATATCCTTTTTGAGACAAAGTTTTAGATGAACAAACGAACCGTATTCTATATATAGATGGTGAAAACACCAAAGCCGAAGGCCTTTTCGGAAGCATCAGCTTCATGAGATGGATGGGCAAGCCAGAAAGCGGGTTTCGCGACGCTTTATGGGGTTGTAGGGTTTTCCAGGACCGTTGATGAGATATGCCCGACTGTTCAGTCTTATAGAGCGTTCCATAGTCTATTTTTGATAGCAATTATTACTATACAGACCCGAGGAATTGTAAATCGCTGTAACTCTCGCGTTTCTACTACTTAAACCTCTGCATATTATGATTGACTTAATTCAGCGTTGACCCCCGACGGATATTATATTGCATTTCAGTGATAATTCTCAGATTTTAGTCAATTTGTATGCAGCAGATATCTCTACGTACCTGGCAGGTTACTCAGAATTGGAAACAGGGCTGTGAATACCCTCGGCTCCACGGGTGGTGTATTCGAAATCCTACCGGCGTATTTCCCAGTACCCGTAATGTCGGCACCCCTTCAAGCTGTCAAGGTTTCTAAGGAGATCATTTATTTCAGCTTCCAACGGAGCTATATTAGCCCACCATTTCCTGTTCCGAATCATCCTATATGGCCCATATGCCTCAAACCGTCTTGTCTACATACAATGATCCTATTTTCACACGTCACCCATAAATTTCAATAAACAAACAACCTCAGTAAACAATCATAGCCTCATATATCTCCTGTATACTATGCTACTCTCTCGCTTCTTTCGCTGCTTATTCACTTCTGAAAGAAGCGAAACCTGCCAAATAAACTTCGAAATTACACTCAGAGTTTAATGCATTTCAAGACTCCGCAGCACTAACTGCCATTCCAATTCCGTTTCGGATCAATTATGCAGATTTGTACATACCGTATACACACTACTACCCTTTTCGACTAAACACTCAGCGTAATTTTCAGTTGTACGCAAACTTCCACGCCTCAATCTTTTCCCACATAGGATTTCTCGTGCAAGTTCTTTGTTTCCTTACTGGTGTATAATGATTTGCGTGTGTTGGCCTGGTAATTAATTCAACTCCGCGTTGGAAAGTGGAAATCTCACATCTCTTTGCTGGGTCAATAAAGGCGTTTGCTCTTCTATTTGGTTGACTGTTTTGGCCCTATCGCGAAGTGCAAACACTGCAAAAATCTCAACTGCAGTTCCTGTTTATAGAAGTCATTGGGACAGTTCGCGCAACTGAGTTATACAGTTCCAATCATTGAAATAACTGTGCAGTTGCCGCTCTTACAGCTGTCTTCATCGACTGGGAATTCAGCTTTTGCATGGTTTGATGACCAAACTAGCAGAAGAAGGAGGAAGTGATAGTACATAGTGTTTACACATCTTGACGAAGGGGCACGATATATCAACAACCCGTATGACGGCTTCACCATATAACTACAATCAACGTTTTCCTTCACTGAAGAGCAAGCCTCTCAAAAATGTCTCAACCTAGAGTTCTTTCAAGTAAGTGGGGATAGTGAGGATACGCAGATATGAATAATGTCTACTGTTTTGGTTTTTATTTGTTTTCATTTGTTTACTAACTATCGCAGTTGGAACCACCCCAGGGGTCGGATTCCTTGCCTGGCAGTTGTGGTGGTCAGTGCAAGCGAAAGTAACCGTGCTGGACGGTACAGTTGCTGATAGGTCAGCTGAATGGACTACACCGCAGGGGACATTCCAGTTTGTTCCTACGAATAGATTCCAGGCAGTGAATGAGTTAATATCGCGTCAGGAAGTGTTTGATATTGTTTTGGTTTCTATTTCGTCACTGCAAGATATGAACAGAGTATCTGAGATGCTCAGAGCTGTAGTTTCCTCCTGTTTGACTAAGAATTCTTATTTAGTGATAGAATCAACGCACTGCGTGCGATTAGAGAATTTGTTTGAGCAGAGTTTCCCGGCAATACCAATTATCTCAGTTATGCTAGAAGGAGACGTTCGGAGATTACACCCTGTTCGTTTCAGCTACGTACAGAATTCTGATACTGTAAATCTGCATATTGGATCAACCTGCGGTTCACAACCTCAGATTTCTTCTCAAAAGAAGGATCAAATTCAATTTGCAATTGAGGATTTTGAGACACTGGTTTCTAAATTCAGTACCGGATCCGTAAACAGTTATGATAACGCTTTGTCGCTTTTACAGAAACAGTGGGATATGGCGATCCCTGTAATTGTATTTGAATTTCTGTCTATTATCTTTGAGTGCTGTAAAGCTTCAGAACTCGTTCAACTCATTCTGGCTAAACCACTAATCACCGGTCTCATAATTGAGCTTCTAGCCATTTCTAGAGCTATGGGCTGCGATACTATGAAAGTTCCTGAATATGAGAAGAAAATAGTGACGGATTTTCTATCCAATGCTGCTATTCCTTCTACGAAGACGAAACAGAAGCTGGCTTACATGGAATCCAACGCTAGCTTTTATAATTTTTATCACCGGCTTCCCATCAACGTTGACACCGTATTGCTGCAACCTATCTTGCTTGGCGATGACTATGGCCAGAAGACTCCGTACCTGGAGTTCCTCTATGCTGTGATAAGCCAGTATACTGTAATCAACACTAACCCTGAGAAATCTGTACTGTTCAGCCGCAAGACTGCTAATTCGCCTTCTGCTTCATCAGACGCTTTGTACAATGCGAACGGGGTGAAACAACTAAGACAGACAACCGTAGGACAGCCACCAGTAGTTCCGAAATCTAATACGCCAGATTTGAAAGAATTAGCAGAACTGGCAGAATATGGAGCAGCCTATGATCACGCTATGCATTCCCCGTCCTACAAGAGCTCTTCTTCCGCTTCATCTGCTTCAGATCCTTTACAGCCGAATACAGGTAGTACTCTGAAACCAGGAATATCTCCTCACGGCAGCGGCTCACCGTCTTCTATGCAATTGCGTACAGATAAAGAGAATGAGCTTCTGAGAAGAGAGGAACTGATATATGCGAAAGAGATCGAATTGGGGCTGAGAAAGGCTCCTTACGGTGCTAATTCTTCTCCGAAAAGCGGGTTAGGAGTTGCAGCTCCTGATATTCCTTTTGCTCAGCCGCCACCTATCGGAGGCGGAAACTACCTTGGCCACCAGTCTAGACCGTCGTCTGCTTCTTCTCTGTCACTTTCAATGCCTATGAATGGCGTAATACCTCCAAATAATGTACCAGTACGACATCGTAGTTCTAAATCTGGCGCTGTTCCGTATGGGAGTCGCAGTCAACGGTCTAATTCTAGACCTGTGCTTATGTTGGATGAAGACGAAGGTATCCCCGGTGTACCATCGACTCCTAGAGTAGCTCCGGAGCAAGTAGGGAATATTGATATGATGAGTTTCACTCAGAGACGAAACCGAAGGACTATGTCATCGAAATCTCGATCTTACTCTGATCTCCTCGCTTTATCAGGAACTCCAGCTCCTGTTACTCCGACTTCACCTGTGGCGCAAAGTACTACTATCCCGCAAAGGTCTAAATTCCCAGGATCTAATATGGACAATCCGATTGCATCACCACCACAGAACTATTCTGGACAGCCTAGGCATGCATCTTATTCGAATGCTGGTAGATCAAATGGATACCCGTACCCTAGTGAACAGTATCCTGCCCCTGCAAGGAATGCTGGAATTCCGAGAGTATCATCTAGGGCACGCCCTGCTGAGATCCCCAGGAGCAACACTATGGTTCTTGGTAATTCAGGTGGATTCAGTCAGTTCAACGAGGGGCCCCGGGCCGGAGCTGGTGTCCAGGCTAATGGATATGACTTTGGTCAACAGAATCAACAAAATCCAGCTATGGGTAGGCCGGTTAATTCAAGCAACCCGAGCAATGGGAACAACCCGAGCAATCGGTACTACAATCCTTTGAGTCCGAGGAACAACGATGCTTCTGGTACAGCTGCAAATGACAGGACTACGAGTAATGTAATTCAGTTAGGGAACACAACTGTTGAATCAGCAGTTGTGGACGACAGTCAGCAGTCTATTAGAAGTGTGGCGCCTACAAACACAGCGTCATCTTCAGCAGTTGCAAGTGACAAGACTGGAAAAGAATCATCTAAAAAGTCAAGCCGTGGATTTCTGGGATTCGGGAGAAGGAAAACGGAGTCAAAGAAATGATCTTCTAGTATATACCAAACTTATGCCCGCCCATCGAATGTATCATACGATCGTACATTAATCTACCGAGGTTCAGCGATCAAACTCGCTACGTAAATAAATCATATGAATCAACTACATTGTAGAATAGTTAAATATTCCTGCTCCTGAATAATCAATTGCTAGCGGGCATCGCATCCCATCGCATCCCGTCGTAGCACATCGCGTCTCACTCTGAATCCAAAAATTAGCAAAATCCGATGACGTAATCACAAATATGTGATCACAGATACGCTGGCGTCAGAGTAAAAAGAGTCACTAACCCAACCAAACTGTCGACGGAAATTTCCAAGAGAAGGAAAAAAATGAAAAATGGCCGACTCACCCCGCTTATTATCAATTTGGAGCCCGAAAAGCGCACCGTTGATTCAAAGTTTGCCGCAATTTAACTGAATATATTATAGCAAAATGGTTGTCGATACTGAAAAGCTTGCTCGTCTGCAAAAGGCTGCTGCCGCCGCCAGAATTGGTAAGTAAAGAGGTGAATGTGCGATTACCGGGGAACGATGACGTTCTTTGTTCAATGATCTGTTACTAACTAGTCTTTTCCAGGGTACGTGAATAGTGATAGGTAGTTCTGACGGGAATTCAGGTATATTAACAAATTAATAGTGGAAAGGGTACTCCCAGAAGAGTTGTCAAGAGAACTTCCAGAAGCAATGAAGCTGATGACAAGCAGTTGCAGAGCACTTTGAAGAAGCTCGATGCTCAGACGATCCCTGACATCCAGGAAGCCAACTTCTTCCAGAATGACGGCAAGGTTCTTCATTTCGATCGTGTTGCAGTTCAGGCCGCCGCCAGCAGCAACACTTTTGGTTTCTACGGCAAAGCCGAAGAGAAGGACATTGCTGAGCTTGTTCCTAACATTCTTTCCCAACTGGGATCTGAATCTCTTGACGCTTTGAGAGTTCTTGCTGAGAAGATGCAGGCTCAGCAGGCTCTTGCCGGTGAAGGAGCTGCCAAGGAAGCTGGTGACGAGGAAATCCCTGAACTTGTTGAAGGTGAAACTTTCGAAGACAA
Source organism: Sporopachydermia lactativora (assembly GCA_030579575.1). Taxonomy (NCBI): domain Eukaryota; kingdom Fungi; phylum Ascomycota; class Sporopachydermiomycetes; order Sporopachydermiales; family Sporopachydermiaceae; genus Sporopachydermia; species Sporopachydermia lactativora. Next base: position 16,847 of record JAKTRH010000105.1, read on the forward strand.
CGTTGAGTAAGCATTCTAGTTAAGAACTGCTTTGTTAGATTGAAGTTACTTAATGTCTATTTGTCATGCATACAGACTGTAGGCCCCACCCCACGTGGTGTAGTTGTAGCTTGTCCCAGCCCGAATCGGTGATCTATAGGATTTTTGAGTACAGTGAATTTCAAACAGCGTCCATTGATGTCTATTAAAACTCGTAAGGCTTTATATCAATTACTAAATCATCCTAATAATGTCTATTTTCCATATCTACTTGGTCTTGATGAGATAGAAGCCGTCCCAATACCCCTCGGTTCGGCTTGTTGCTTCGGAAGTCAGAATTGCTGGTGACAAAAGTGTCAAAACAGCGGTAAGATGGTCTCAATCGAACCAAAAGTGCCGTTCGGCAAACGCAAAACTCACTAAATATAGCTCTCGAGGCGCAGGCCATGATTTAACAAGACATTCTTAAGAAAAAAACTGCAGAAATTATTGTAAGCCCCCCGCTTTCAAGGATTAACCTCCTCGAGACGCCCCTATTACCGTGTGTCCCTCGAGGTGCTCCGACCATCACCATACATTTGACACTACAAATAACTTCACTCACTACAAGCACTCATCGGACAACTACTTAACAATAAACTGACCGAATTAGTCTATTTCAACGAACGATTGAGGCGAAACAAATCCTCGCTCCTCGACTCTCCCGTCGACTATGTCGACTATGACGACTACACGCCATGCAAACTGTTAGGTTGAAGTTTCCAGATATGGCGATGCTCAAACTGTAAATCCCAATCCGTAACCATCTTGCATCAAACATGCAGACCTCATACAAGGTTATTCCCCGAAAACAGAGCAAGGTTTAACTCTACTCACTACCTCACCCACCACCCCACTACAAGGTGAGCCAGAAGTCTCCGAGGGAGATTCTATAAAACCCAGGGATAATCAGCCAGGTTCGAGTCGGTTATTTCTGTGTATATAAAGAGGCTTGAAGTCCTTTAGTTGCTTCTTCTGATAAATTATTGTCTGCTTGTCCTGTTGTATACTGATTGTAACGCAAAGTCATCAGAAAGCTGACTAGCAATTGAGTTGTTCTAAGTCCTTATCACAATGGTTCTTCATAAGCACGTTGACCCCCAGGAGCTGGAGATGCGCCTTTTGGGCGGTTCTAAGAAGAAGAAGAACCTCTTGGGACAAAATGTGGCTGCAAATGACTACAGACCCTTGAGACGGAACATCTCTCACCAGGGTCTCGCTCCTGAACTTACTGATATCTATGTATCTAAGTATGCTTCCCGAGTTCTTATCCCCAAGTATGCTATCCCAGAGAAGGGGATCAAACCAGACAGTGCATACCAGCTGGTACACGACGAGCTTTCTTTAGACGGCAATCCACATTTGAACCTGGCGTCGTTTGTCAACACTTATGTCTCTCCTGAAGCTGAGAAACTGGCCCTTGAAAGTTTAGTGAAGAATTTGGCTGATAACGATGAGTACCCAGCTATGCTGGACATTCATCAGAGATGTGTGTCTATCATTGCTCATCTGTGGCATGCACCTTCCTCCTTGTCAGCTATTGGCACTGCCACTACGGGGTCTAGTGAGGCTATCATGCTCGGAGGGTTAGCTATGAAAAGAAGATGGGAAGCAAAGCGTAAAGCTGCAGGACTGGCTTATGATAAACCGAACATCATCATGGCAAGCTGCGTTCAAGTAGCTCTGGAGAAATTTGCTCGCTACTTCGACGTTGAATGCAGACTTGTGCCCATTTCTAAAGAGTCTAACCACTGCTTGGATCTGACAAAAGTGGAGGATCTGATTGACGAGAATACTATTGGTATTTTCGCTATTATGGGAACCACCTACACTGGTCACTACGAGCCTGTTAAAGAGCTGTCAAATCTGTTGGACGAAGTTGAGAAGAAGACTGGATTTGACATTCCCATCCACGTTGATGGTGCGTCTGGAGGATTTGTTGCTCCTTTCTGTCATCCTGACCTGGAATGGGATTTCAGAGTAAGCCGTGTTTTGAGTATCAACACCTCAGGACACAAGTTTGGTCTGACAGCAGCTGGATGTGGCTGGATCATCTGGAGAGACCGGGCTTTGTTGCCTGACAATCTTATTTTCCAGTTAAGATACTTGGGAGGAGTTGAGGAGAGTTATACACTGAATTTCTCACGTCCTGGACACCCTATTATCTTGCAGTACTACAATTTGATTCATCTTGGAAGAGAAGGATATGCTAGACTTCACGGGAACTCTCTGAAGAACGCTAGACTGCTTAGTGCTTTCTTGGAAGAGACTGGATACTTTGAGTGTGTCAGTTCTATTCACAGGCCTAAGGGAGTAATGCACTACGCTCCTGGACACAAGGCTGAAACTCATAAGGATCATTCGTACTATAATGCTGGGTTGCCAGTTGTTGCATTCCAATTCAGCAAAGAGTTCAAAGAGGCTTACCCTGAAATTCCTCAAGCTACTTTAGCTGCTCTCCTGAGACACAGAGGGTTTATTGTACCTAACTATCCTCTGTCTCCCAACGAGGAAGAAATTGAGATTCTTAGAGTTGTAGTTAGAATCAACTTGACCCTAGATATGCTGGATAAACTGATGACAGATATTGTTGACTGCACTGAACTGCTCGTTGCTGCTGCTTCAGCTGCCAGATCAGCTACTGACAACGAAGCATCCCGTGCTGTTGTTCATTCTGCTCTGGAAGCATTGGTGAGTGCTACTCCTCTGTTGGAAGAGGATGAAGCTCCTCCTGAGGTTGAGGAGGATACTGGTTACAGAGGAACCTGCTGAGCAAGTATTCAAGTGAAAAGTTTATTGTTTGGTATATGTTTCTTATAATATAATTATAGTGTATTAACACGCGTATTTTGCTACTCTGTAACTGTAACTGTAAGTGTAAGTGTACATAATTGAAGCAGAAGGAAGTATTGTAATGGTGTAGCCGTTTTAAAGAGCTGTTTGTTCGCTTTATAGATTGTCAACGGATAACTCTCCAAGCTAGAAAATGGGCTGTACATTGTGAAAACCTGTATAGCCTTCCCTTTCTTGTCTAGCATAAAAACAAACTACTAATTACAAGTTGAATAGGTTCACAGTAGAACTCTATAAATACATTTATAAAATCTAATTTCCCCCCACAAGAAGGAATCATCAGAGACAGCTATCCTGCAGCCATCTTTTATGAATGTAGCTTACCGCATTAACATCCCACCGTCGACTAAATACTAAATAGACAATATCCGATCAATCCTTCACCGCAGAGCTAATTAGCGGTTCAGTAGCTTCCACTTTCCTCACTGTTTCCTCATCCAAGTTCTCAATCTTCTCCTTTGCATCTACCCCGCTGACAATGTACTGGGCAGCCAAAGGAATCATAACACGAAGAATATTACTGTCAGCAGCCTTATCCGTATCTTCTTTATCATTTATTTCCATTGCCATCTCAGGAGCTTCCGCGAATCCCAGTGCCAGCTCGGAGTCATCTAGAAACTCTTCAAAATCATATTCCATTCCTTGGAGGACTGCAAACTTGATAAAAGATTCCGAGTGCAGCACTCGCTTCTCTTCAAGTTGCTCTAACAGAGGGAAAGTGCTTTTACGTCTCTCCCTCTCTTGAACCAGCAATTCATACAGCCGATCGTGCATCATAGCAGAGTATGTCGGAAGTTCGGAACCATTCAGTGAATTTCCAGCAGCAACTTTTGGCCTCACTGTTTTCACACCCCTGAACATATGAATATTGTAGTCTAGTTGATAGTCCTTCACTGAAGCTAGAGCTTTGCGAGCTTCATCGCTGATGTTCTCCAGCCTAACTGGGGGTAATTTCGATACGTCTACCCGCTCCATTATTCCGTCTTGTTCTATAAAAAATAGTAGGATCTACTTAGCTGAGCTCAAATGGATTCAGAAACTTCAGAAACCCCCCAGACTTTGATCCGTAGAATATATCTGAGCTTTGCAAGTATCCGAGGACACCATGAACTACGATTCCTACTGCGATGTTGCAGTTAGGTCAGCGTGTTTGATTTGCCTATTTCGGACAGACTCCATCCAGATAAAGTTCAGCCCTCCGAATAAACTTTATGTACTACAAGGTGAAGTTTATTTTGAACCTTATGCATGTTTCACTTGTAACAAAAGGCGATTACGTGATCATATAAGAAGCCAGTCCAATCTGAGGGTACCAGTTAGAATGTGAATTTTTCACCTCGAGGAAGCATATGAATTTATCACGAATCACAGCTAGGAGACTAAACCGTTGAAGGTGATTGAAAAGTGTATTCAATGTACTGACAATTGAACGTTACACCACTTGTTGTGACTATCACTGCATGCTTGCAGTGCTAGGTTTGAACACACACACACACACACACAGTTAGTTAGCAGAATGCTACGCGCTTTGAGAGCTTCAGGCCTCTCAAAGCCAGGCCTGATCTTGAATGCGAACCCCGTGCATCAGAAGCTTGGAGATTGCTCTTTCAGCAGACGCTATTCATCGAAGGAAGCAGCCAAGGAACAGGATAGTAACCACAAGTATGCGGATACGCTGAATCTCCCGGAAACTACTTTCACTAATCGATCAAATCCTGAAACGAATCGTCAGATAGTTCACGATGTATCAGTAGAATTGTATAAATGGCAGAAGGAAACCCGGCAAGACAGGGAGTTATTTGTTCTCCACGACGGGCCTCCATATGCCAATGCTAATCTCCATATGGGCCATGCTCTGAACAAGATTCTGAAGGATTTCATCAACAGGTTTCAGCTTCTGGATGGGAAACAGGTTCACTACGTTCCTGGGTGGGATTGTCACGGACTTCCTATTGAACTGAAGGCTTTGGAGTCCTTATCTAAAGAAGCTGGTGAATCTATCGTATCATCTCCACTGCAGGTTCGATCTCTAGCTCGCCAGCATGCTCAACATGCCGTTGATTCACAAATGGCTGCCTTTAAATCCTGGGCTATCATGGGGGATTGGGAAAATGCTTATAGAACTCTCACAATAGACTACGAGATCAGACAGCTCAAAGTATTTCTGAACATGATGAGCCAGGGTCTTATTTCTCGCAAACGGAAACCTGTATATTGGGGTTGTGATACTCATACAGCACTTGCGGAAGGAGAACTAGAATACAATCAGAAACACAAGTCTGTAGCAGCCCATGTGCTGTTCCCTGCAGTTCAAGTTTCTCAGAAACTGCATGAGGTCATTGAAGAACAAGCTGGCCCGAAGGCGGAAGAAATTGAACAGAATCTCAAGTTTCTTATCTGGACAACTACACCATGGACTCTGATTGCTAACAGGGCTGTCGCTATTAACAAACACATCAAATACTCCATACTGCATTCTGCTAATCATGGATACTTTGTTTGTGCTGAAACCAGAGTGGACTCGTTAAAAGCTTTGCCTTCTTTCAAGCAGAATCCAGCAGATCTAACTGAAGTTGTCACTGGCATACTCGGTGAAGACTTAGTAGGCTCATTATACCATAACCCGCTTCTTGACGACGATTCCCAGTTCCCAGTACTGAGTGGGTCTCATGTCAGCGACAGCAGCGGAACTGGGCTGGTCCACACAGCCCCAGGACACGGCCATGATGACTATCTGCTAGCACTGAAGCACGATTTGGAGATATATTCACCGGTAGACCGATTTGGCTGTTACTCCAGAGAAGTTCCTGCGAGTCTGAGCGGGTTAGAGGGACTGAAAGTGCTTGGCGAGGGACAAAAGAACGTCATTGCACTGTTGAAAGAGAAAGGAATGGCTCTCAATCTCCAATACAACTATATCCATTCCTATCCTTACGACTGGAGATCCAAGACGCCTATTATCGTCAGATCCACTCCGCAGTGGTTTGCAGATATAGGATCAATCAAAGAAGCCGCTTCCGAGTCTCTGAACGCAGTAAAATTCTACCCTGAAGCCGGTAGAACGAGACTGTTGTCATTCATCAAAGACAGATCTGAATGGTGTATCTCCCGTCAGAGATATTGGGGAGTACCTATCCCTGTGCTCTTCAACACCCACACAAACGAGCCACTGCTTTCGGAAGATTGCGTTGCACATATCATCTCTCAGATCGAGAAATACGGAACAGATGCGTGGTTTGAAACAGAAGAAAACGTTTCCCGGTGGCTGCCGACGGAAATGCAACACCAAGGAACAGAGTACTATAAATGCTCAGAAACTATGGACGTCTGGTTCGACAGTGGCACTAGCTGGACAATGATAGCCGAAGCACTGAAAGGAGTGAAAAATCGTAAGCCCGACGCGCCAGTAGCTGATGTATATCTTGAAGGATCTGATCAGCACAGAGGATGGTTTCAATCCTCGCTGCTCACAAAGATCTCTACGGACGACAGAAGTAACCACCGGGCTAAAGCTCCCTTCGGCGCCGTGATCACTCATGGGTTCACTCTGGACGACAAAGGAAGAAAAATGTCCAAGTCGCTAGGTAACGTGATCTTACCAGACTCCATTGTACTTGGGGAAAAGAACAAGTTCAAGCCTTTGGGTGTTGACGGCCTGAGACTGTGGGTTGCCTCTTCTGACTACACTGGTGACGTGAGTGTGGGAAATGCTGTTTTGAACAACGTAAGAGGTACTCTGCAGAAACTCCGGGTCACTTTCAGGTACATCTTAGGACTGTTGAAAGACTACGACAATGTCGAAGTACCTTCGGCTGAATTACCGCCTCTTGAAAGATATGTGATGTCTCAGCTCGCTGATTTCAATACTAAAATCTACACGCACTATAAACGATACAACTACAATCGCATTATTCAAGAGCTGAACCGACACATGAACAGTGAGCTTTCAGCTACCTATTTCGCAATTATCAAAGACAGTGCTTATGCGGATCACCCTGCCTCTCACAAGAGAAGATCTATTCAAACAGTACTGAAGCACATCTTCGATGTATATGTGAGGAATCTGGCTCCTATAGTTCCAGTTATCACTCAGGAAGCCTGGATACATGCGCCTGAGTATATTACAACAGGTGCTCGTAATGTGTACGAGCTGGGATGGAAACATCTCCCAGAAGAGCTCAGTGACGCTGAGCTTGTTGACCAGTTCAGCCTTATATGGCAAATAAAATCAGCTATTCAGCTGCAGATGGAGAAGGCGCGGAAAGACGATAAGTAAGTTGATCTGGCTGCTGATTTTCTAAGACTTCTTTTACTAACTAGCGCTTCAGACGAGTGGGAAATTCCCTTGAATGCGACGTATGGATTAAAATAGACCCCACATCTAAGCTTGGAAAGCTTTTGAAAGCTCACGGTAAGTTGAACTTCGTCAATGGTTCTTGAATTAAGGAATATACAATTGGTTTTACATTACACACTGCTAACTAAATCTATAGAAAACAACCTGGCTGATTTCTTTATTTGCTCTCAAGTGAGACTTCACTATGGAGACGAGCAAATCCGAAAACCAAATTGGATGTACAATTCTGAGCTCCAATGTGCTGATTCTTCTTTGCAACTCTCAGTTGTCCCGGCAGCAGGGCATAAATGCCCCAGATGCTGGAAATACACAGCGGAGGAAGAATCCAAGCTATGTCAACGCTGCGACTCAGTGCTCAACCATTCTTCCTAATTACATATCTTCTTGTATATACATCATAAACGAGTCATATTTACATTATACACCTGAGAAAAAATGAGAAAGTATAGGAGATACGCTTCTATATAGATACTACACTACTAACTGCGGTAGACCAAGAAAAAGAACCCTGGAACCCACAAGTTCAGAGCTTCATATCTTCATCATCAAGATTCACCTTCTTCACTTCTTTCTTTTTAACAGTTGGACTCAGCTTTGCATTCAATTCTCCTTTCTTCCTGCCACCACCAGTAATCAATTCGCCTATTGATTTCAAACCTCGGAAAGAGGGAACTACGAAAATCCGAGCAAACCACGGCATCAGCGTAACAGATATAAACAATCTGAGGGGGAAAGCCGCCTGTCTATGTCAGTAATCTGTCCTAATCACTCTGCTTTTGATAACTCAGCACACAAACCATACCTTGACAACTGCATACGAGGCAGCACCTGTAAGCACCAGCTTGCTTTTATCTTCTACTCCGGCTTCCCAGCCCATTTGACCAAGCTATACACAGTGAAACGGTTAGAACTACTCCATAATGACCTCAATTATACCACAACATACTATTCCATCAATAAATTTAGACCCCTTCTCAATCAGAAAAGCAGGAATATCCATCGGCATCCCGCCAAACTTATAAAAAGCCCACCACATCCCGCAGAAGGGTATAATAGCAGTCATTTCATGCAATATAAGGAAAGCTGTAGTATGTTCCAAAGGTGCTTGGGCAAATCTAGCAGCATAGTGCTTCATAAACCCTGGAAACATTCGTGAAACCGTCTTGGATCGCCTAGCAGCCAGGGCGTCTTCCCGCGCCTTCGTGCTGTTCTGCGTGCTATATAATCGGCACGATAAGCAGGATATCCCAGTCATCACAGTTCGAAGGTCAGTCGTTCTCATTCTGATCCCCACGCCGAGACGTGAGGATCCACGGTACGCTCCCACGCGCAACGTCCCAAGCATCCTGAGATAATCTCCGCAACCAAGGTGTGTTCCTAATAGCCGGAAGTGTCTGCTTGTAGGTATAAAAGTGTCGTCAATTCATATTTCACTCCTTCCACTTCTTCATATTCCATTCAGCTATCTGACGATTTACGGGATGCGAGAGCATCTATTATCTGCTTACGTAAACCGAAAATATGGCTCCCTCCCCAGCATGAATTTCGGTTCTCCGGGAAGCAAGGAGATAAGAGAGCAGAAGAGAGCGGAAAAGTAATGAATATATGTCTATTTTGTTGTCAAATAAGGGTTCAGGAAGATACCAACATCTGCGGGAACACTGAGGTATTTTCTGCATATTGAAATGACCCAGTATGATGGCGGGAAACAACACTTTCAGCATTGAGCCTTACAGAGCACGGAAGGATCGGAGCCGAGTCTCGGTTATTGATAAATATGAAATACTGGGGTACATCGCGGCAGGGACCTATGGGAGGTATGAAAGACTGAAGAGATGAGAGTTTTACCGCTTAGTTTTACCGGTTTGAATGATATCTAACATGGGTTCACAGGGTTTACAAGGCGAAGAGCCGGGAGAAGTGAGTATATTTTTCATTTAGTATGGGGAAGTAATGCGATTGAAGTGCTAATAGGTTTGCAGAGGGAACAAAGCGCTGTTCGCTATAAAAAAGTTCAAAGGAGATAAAGAAGGGGAGATTGTGCATTATACCGGCATTTCCCAGTCAGCATGCCGAGAGATGGCTGTGAGTTTTAGTCGAGTTGATGGTTACTGCGGAACGCGGAATGCTAACTAGAAGCTCAGCTCTGCCGTGAACTCGATCACCGGAATATAACGAAACTGGTGGAGAACATACTGGAAAACAAATGCATTTATATGGTGTTTGAGTTTGCTGAACACGATTTACTGGTATGCAAATGGGAAACATATATATTCATATTTCATTTCTACCTGTTATACTAACTATATCAGCAAATAATTCATTATCATTCACATCCGGACAGGAAGCAGATCCCGGAATCGACATTTAAATCAATAATATGGCAGATTCTCAATGGGGTTTCCTATCTTCATCAAAACTGGATTTTCCACCGAGATTTGAAACCAGCAAATATTATGGTGACTCACGACGGAGTTGTCAAGATTGGAGATTTAGGATTGGCCAGACTGTTCAGATCCCCACTGCAGTCTCTCTACACTGGTGATAAAGTAGTGGTGACTATATGGTATCGTGCCCCGGAATTGCTTCTTGGTGGGCATCACTATACACCTGCAATTGATCTGTGGGCTGTGGGATGTATTCTGGCGGAATTACTGGCCCTGCGACCCATTTTCAAAGGAGAAGAAGCTAAGCTGGATAATAAGAAGAACGACCCTTTCCAGAGGAGTCAAATGCAGAAAATAGTAGAGATTCTGGGTATGCCTAACAAGGCAAATTGGCCATCTCTTCCTCGATATCCGGAATACAATAATCTACAGACGCTGAAGGCGTACCCTCACAGTTTAGAATCCTGGTTCAAATCGCACAGAGGTCAGGTGCAAAGCAAGTACAATTTGCTATCTGATTTATTGACTTACGACCCGACAAGGAGGATATCAGCCGCGGACGCTCTTTTGCATCCTTACTTCCAGGAATCTCCACTTGTTACGGATAAGTATGTTTTTCTTAATTTGGGCAGTTTACGGAGAACGAAGTTAAGTGATTTTATCTAACAAATTACAGTGTATTTGAGGGACAGAATTATGAATACCCTGCCCGCCGGATAGCCAATGAAGATAACAATATTACTTCAACTGTGTCGACTAAGAGATCCACGAACATCGACGATTCGTACAACCTGCGCAAGAAAGCAAAGTGACACAGCACTTAGCATCAACATGGCAGCAATAAAAGTACCTCAATATGTATATATATGACTTTTTAATCACTCTAATGTGTGATTTGCTTGCATTCCCTCCTCTCATAGATCCTTCTGAGTGTCCCATGATGGGGGTCTCCACCGTTATCTAACATGACGTCTCACTATGCACATTGCATCTCAGCGCAACGAAACAAAAAGCATTTTCGTTAGATTAATGAAGAGTGAAAAACTGGTAGACCTGATGAGATAACAGCCGTTTATACCTTTCCATATATAAATGATGAAAGTCGAGCGCTCAGCGTGTCAAATTTGATATACAATATTCCTGTTGCAAATTCTGCTGACAGATTTATACATTTTGCCTGCAGAACACTGCAGCTTCTCATGATAACTCTGCGATGAAGTAAAATCAAACGCGATAACACCATATAGATGCTCGGAACTCTTCTGAAGAAAAGACCACAGGGTCTTCTGGCTCACAGGACAGAGGAAGTGGTGCATCCTTTAAGATGGTTTCATTGCAGTAGCAGGACTGAGAGGACAGGCCGCTTCGCTTCTAAATCTAAACCGTCCCCATATAAAGTGAAAATTTCAGGAGAGAAACAACCTGTCGCGGAGATTAAGTATTCGTGGGCTACTAAGAATGCCAGAAGGCTGTTTTCTCGACGAAATTCGGTGGAAAATGCGGCGGCAGATAGCGTGCTTGCTGCTGATAAAGATTTGGAGAGGAGATTGAATGTTGCGTTGAATACACTCAAGGAACAGTCGGTTTTCAATGCCGAGAGGAATGAACAAATTTTCAACGGGTTGAAATACGAAAAAGTGGACATCGAAAGAGCTTTCAAGAATTTCAGAACGGAGCTCTTAAACCAACTAGGAAGGATAGCACCCTCTGAGATGAATGAAATATCAGTAGAATCATACATTTACCCTGATATGTCAAACGCTGGACTTCTCTACTACAACGCTGCAATGAACAGAACTCCTGAACAAATCTGTGACATGTTCACCCTGACGAGTGCTGCAGACCAAGAGCTGTTTGTTCTGGAAAGACTGTTCACTGGCTATGCTGCTTCCTGGTTCGTGAAACTGCAGGAAATGAGTACGAATTCACTGAACCTCAGGAATCCTCCTGAGTGGTACCCAGAAGCGCGGAAAATACCTCGAACTATTTATATGCACGTAGGACCTACTAACAGCGGGAAAACGTATAATGCGCTCAAGAGACTGAAGGAAGCTCAGAGCGGATTCTACGCAGGTCCCTTGAGACTTCTGGCTAGAGAAATCTACGACAGATTCCAGTCAGAGAATATACCGTGTAATCTGGTAACGGGGGAGGAAGTGATTGATGATTTGAATGAGTTTGGCAGTAGGGCTTCAATATCCAGTGGCACTATTGAGATGATTGATCTGAATACTCCAATGGATGTTGCAGTCATTGATGAGATACAAATGATTGACAACACTGAACGTGGATGGGCTTGGACTGCTGCCTTGCTAGGAGTTCAGGCAAGGGAAGTACATCTCTGCGGTGAGGAAAGTGCTGTAACTTTGGTTCAGCAAATTGCTAAAAAGCTAGGAGAGGAAGTTATCGTGCGAGTTTACAAAAGACTGGGTGCTTTAGAGCGGGAAGCTACATCGATTGAACGTGACGTGAAGAATCTCCGAGAAGGGGACTGTGTAATTGCTTTTTCCAAGAGGAATATCTTTGCATTGAAGAGATTGATTGAAGAGGAGTTGAAATTACCTTGCAGCGTTATTTATGGCTCTCTACCCCCAGAATCCAGAGCTCTACAGGCTCATAAGTTTAACACGGGAATAACGAAGATTTTAGTAGCTTCTGATGCTGTAGGGATGGGATTGAATCTCAATATCAAACGGATCGTCTTCAGCACTCATGAAAAATTCGACGGATTCTCAAAAGTCCCCGTTTCCATTCCTCAGACTAAACAGATAGCAGGGAGAGCCGGGCGATACAGTGTTTCCCCCACGGGGTCTGCTAAGGGTAAAGCGACTCGGGGGTCAGCTAAGACAGGATACGTAACTGCTTTCTCTCAGAATATTCTTGATTACGTTGCTAGATGCTTAGATCATCCAACCGAGCCCCTGAAGGAAGCTGCTTTGCTACCTCCTGATAAGATTCTTTCTCAGCACGCACTGAACATTCAGGATAACAATAATGTACTACGTATTTTATCAAGTATCCGGAGAAATGCCCGTACCTCCTTTCTGTTCTCTTTAATAGATATGAGAGGCCAGATAACTACTGCGAAAGCCGTCTCCAGTGTGGACGATATTCTTCTCATTGAACAGCTCCGCATGATCACAGCTCCAGTTATGGTTGGCCAGGAGGATATGATTAGTTTCTTCCACAGATTGTGTGAAGCTATCGCTCAGTGTAAGACTGTTTCTTTTTTCGATTTGAAGCATCCTGGTGTCCCATTACTGAGACGAAGGCGGCCGCACGACAAAGAGATTTTGCTGAAGTTTGAGGCCCTTCACAAGTGCATCTGTCTCTATCTCTGGCTCACTTACAGGTTTCCTACTACTTTTGTTGATCGGGAGAATGCTGTTGAGCTGAAGAATCTTACAGAGAAATGTATCAATGATGCCATTGAGGATAATGGGCTGGCTACATTCCGTCCTCAGAATGAAAAGCGTACTAATAATCAGTCAAAAAGTGAATCATCGAAACGGCCAAAGAGAACCACATGGTATAAAAATAAGGATGAGAATTCCAACAGACTACGACCTGTGAATCCTATGCCTTTTTACTAAGGTCTGAATCCCGATCTCTTATATAATTCTCCATCCTAGCATCCGCATTAGAATTTACTCATAAAATCACTCTTGTACATAATATGCCTCGTGTTAAAAAATAAAATACACATACAATCACTTCATTAACCTCTCTAATACACCTATTACCCTATTCTATACTCTATACTTTTACAGAGACGCTACCAGACGTCCTGACGCCATATTTGCTATCTCATCCGATGTAAACTTCTCAGAATCAACCAGCAGAACATCTCCACCAGAGCTCAAAAGCTCAGACCCAGATGGAAGTTCCAGAGTAGCAAACTGGCTCTGCAGCATCGCTGGCTTCATATAATGATTAGGCCGATGCAGTAACCTATCCGTGAGAATTTTTTCGTCCGCATACAGGAACAGAAACCGCACAACCACCTCTTGAGACTCCTCCTTGCTGTACGCAGCTATATGAGTCCGCAAACTATCACGGTACACTTTCTTCAAAGCAGAGCACGAAACTACGGCTATCCCTGACTCATTACCGTCTTTACCGCACGCTGAAGCAGCAGCGAATCGAGCTACAGCCTCTAGCCAGCCCCAGCGATCTTCATCGTCCAAAGGGATATTGGCAGCCATCTTCTTGATATTCTAAACAGGGCCAGTCAGTAATTGAACCTCACAACTCACAACTATTCATTTTTCTCCTTCTCCTAATTCTTAAATCATACCTCTGGTGGGTGTAACTTATCTCCTTCTATGTACGCTGCGTGTAGTTTCTCAGCCAGCTTCTCACCCGTCGTCGTCTTCCCTGTCCCTGCTGTTCCTCCTACGACTATCACTTCACGAACTCCCACGGTCATCCTGATTACTCTTTACACTGGTAGTGGGTAGTTTTATCTCTATACTGATAGTTTTATCTCTTTCTCACTAATAGCTGTGAGTTAGGCCGAATTCCAGGTCATATACATCACCAGTACAGCAACAAAGGAGTTTTGCAGACTTCTGCAAGGATATATTACTCTTATCTGCTACCGTTTTAACATTCCTCCACCATGTATTTCATTTATTTCCACGCAACTCATCTTTGATCTTCCTTCGAGAGATTTTACACGCTTTCCCGGAATGGTGGAATGCGTGGGGGAGGAAACACTGTGGGGGACCCCCACGTTTTTACCGAGGAATACGGGATGGAGGAAATCGGTGATAAAGCTGTGAATGAGAGATATATATTGGTGTGGAGGCCCAATTAATGGTTAATTATGTGGGAATAGATGTATATGTGAGGATATTCGGGCCAGTATGACAGGTTAAGTGTATACAAGCGAGAAGCAGAAGTACCAGGAAGAGTAGGAAGAACTGAAAGAACTGGAAGAGCTGGAAAACTGGAACAACAGGAACAGCTAGCTACTTTTTTCTACTAAGCAATACATAATTTATAGCATACATTGAACTTCTGTCATTCTCACAACGACAATGACGAAATCACAGCCAATTGCTTTGCTCATTGGCGAAGTCAACTACGCAGGCGATGAGTGGAAACAACTACAGGTCATTGCCGAATTACGTGAAATTCACGGGGGAACCAGAGCTGAAATCATACAAGACTTCCTCAACGGCAAATACGATGGAGTTATTGCAATTTACCGAACTTTTGAATCAGGAGCATTCACTGGAAGGTTCGACGATGAACTGGTATCAGCTCTGCCGTCTTCTGTCAAGTATATCTGTCATAACGGTGCTGGATATGATCAAATCGACGTTCCAGCGTGCACTAGCCGAGGAATCAAAGTTTCTCACACTCCGCAGGCTGTTGATAACGGCACAGCTAATGTGGCAGTGAAGCTGATGCTTTTAGCACTGAGAAGAGCTTGGAAACCTATGGTATCTGTAAGGCAAGGCGCATGGCGTGATGGGATGGACTATGGCCACGATCCTGAGGGTAAAACGCTTGGAATTGTTGGAATGGGTGGTATTGGAAGTGCATTTGCTAAACGGGCTAAGGCATTTGATATGAATATCGTGTACTGCAATAGGAAAGAGATCCCACCTGAGGCTAATCCTACTGGTGCTAAATACGTCTCTTTCGATGAGCTTTTAAGGATCAGCGATGTTATCAGTCTGCATGTCCCGCTTACTAGTGAAACGCGGCACATGATTGATCGTGAGCAGTTGGCAAAGACTAAGAAAGGTGTGATAATTCTCAATACAGCTAGAGGCCCCATTATTAATGAGGAAGCACTGACTGAATACCTTGAAAATGGACATATCTACAGTGCAGGACTTGATGTGTTTGAATACGAGCCCAAAATCAGTCCCAGATTGCTCAACAACCCGAATGTAATACTATTTCCTCATATTGGTACCCTCACCTACGAAAGTCAGCGAGCTATGGAGTCTCTGGTCATTAAAAACGTACGATCAGCTCTCACTTCGGGCTGTCTCGTCACGCAGGTCCCCGAGCAGCGGAATTTGAAACTCTGAGCAGAAAGACTATGCGTAATAAGAAAGCATTGAAGTCAGAATTGTCAATTGTTGCTCATAGCAGGGCATTTTCATCACTTTTCTGATCAGACAGCTGCTTGGAGGATTGAATGATTTGATGAATATGTGTGTACGTAATCCGAATAAAACATGAATGGATAGATTATAGATGACGTAAGCGAGAATACAGCTGATATGTCGAGTTCAAGTACTTCGGAAGGCAGAGACAGTGGGGCCAGCTGTTCTTCAATCCTTAAAATAAAAACTACCTATAAAAACCTATAAAGCCCTTTCAAATGCTGGAAAATAATCAATTTTATCCTGCCACTGCAATGCACTGCCCGCAACGCCGTTGAAACCTCGGTTTAGACGAGGGTCTCCTTCGCCTGTGGGGTTCGCTTTTAAGACCCTGGACAGACATCGAGGGGTCTGAGACGTCCGCCTCCAATTCGACAAAAATACAGCAAAACTACGACCACCGCCGTGCTTTAAACAACAAACTACCACACTATCCAATTTCCTGATAATAAACTACATCTTTCACTCCTTTCCTTCTGTTCCTTCCCACCATTCTCCCCCCTCCCCCTCCCTCACCTCCGTAGTCGCCCCCACATCGTCCCACATGCCAGACCCTCCACGTCGCCCTCGCCAGACCCTCTTTCCCAATATTAACAACTGGCCGTTTTCGTGTACCCAAAGACGCGAATAAAAATAGGCTGTTGGGTTGCTTACTGATTTGTGTTTGTTGATTAACCGGCAGCCACAGAAAGGAAAAAAAGAAGGCGATCCACCTGTGCTTTTCTTTCGCTGTTTGATCAAACACGTTGCTGTTTGTTGTTTTGCTCTCTGCTATAGCAATAGAATACGCGAAATCAAGGTTAAATCACTATGACCGTCTCTGCTTTTGAAGGAGTGTACATTGTTGCCGCGTCAAGAACGCCTATTGGGTCTTTCCAGGGATCGCTGGCTTCCCAGACTGCGGTGGATCTTGGAGTGACCGCTGTGAAGGCAGCTTTGAGCAAAGTTCCCCAGATCAAGCCTGAAGCTGTTGAGGAGATCTACTTTGGTAATGTGTGCTCAGCGAACATTGGCCAGGCGCCGGCACGACAAGTTGCCATTAAGGCTGGGTTGCCTGAATCTATTGTAGCAACTACTGTGAACAAAGTGTGTGCCTCTGGTATGAAGGCTACTATTATTGGTGCTCAAACTATTATGACCCGTATTGCTGATATCGTAGTTGTAGGTGGTATGGAGAGTATGACGAATGTTCCATATTATGCCCCTACTATGCGTGGTGGAGCTAAATTTGGTGCAGCTCAGTTTGTTGACGGTCTGCAGAAGGATGGTTTGCTCGACGCTTACGACGGAACTGCTATGGGCAATGCTGCAGAACTCTGCGCTGAGGAGCACAACATTTCACGTGAAGAGCAGGATGATTTCGCTATTGACTCTTACCAGAAGGCTCAAAAGGCGCATGCTGAGGGTAAATTTGCTGAAGAGATTGCTCCTGTAGTTATTAAGGGATCCCGTGGCAAGCCTGATGTTGCTGTAACAGTCGATGAAGAGTGCAAGAATCTGGATATTGATAGACTGCGTAAAGCACGTACTGTGTTTAAACAGGATGGCACAGTCACAGCTCCTAATGCTTCCTCTTTGAACGATGGAGCAGCAGCTTTAGTTTTAGTTTCTGAAACCAAGCTGAAGGAATTGGGACTCACCCCTATTGCAAAGATTCGTGGCTGGGGTGAAGCTGCACATCACCCTTCTCGTTTCACTACTGCTCCGTCTTTGGCTGTTCCTAAGGCTTTAAAGCATGCAGGACTCTCACTTAATGAAGTTGATTTCTTTGAATTCAATGAAGCATTCTCTGTTGTGGGTTTGGCAAATGCTAAAATTCTCGATATTGGACTTGAGAAAGTGAACGTTTACGGTGGAGCAGTTGGTATTGGACACCCATTGGGCTGCTCTGGTGCTAGAATTATTGTCACTTTATCCAGTGTGCTGAAGCAAGAAAAGGGAAAAATTGGTGTAGCCGCTATTTGCAATGGTGGTGGCGGTGCCTCTGCTATTGTTATTGAGACTGTGTAGGCTGGAAGTCTATACTGAAAGATGCGTGAAACCCGCTCATTAAAACAAAACAGGAAAAGAAAAGAAAAGAACAATATTAATTAAAAGATGTCCGAATGGATCTTAATACATTATAAGAAGTAACAATTTCGTACTATATTGCAGTCCAAAGAAGCCGCAGGTTAATAAAAATGTATGTATAATGCTACACAGCCAGCAGTAAATGTATAAGAAGTGTGTTGCTTTCACCTGGGTAACATTTGACTCGGATAGTTGGACTTAATCACACTACTCTATACGTTTCTTCCTGCTACTCTTGTTCCTCATTCACCTATCTTTACTGGCTCTCGATGCTCCACTCCCATTATCCACAACTGGTAGCATTTGAAATCATTTCAGCCAACTCAGCTACTATCATAGACAGATCAACGGATCGAATAGAGCAATACTCTTCTTCTCTACACCTTTGATACACCATCGATACTCCTTTAACTATTATGCGACGTACCCTGACATTAGTACCACCGTACAGCAGCTTTAAGCGACCAAATACCCACTCGACATCTCCGTAACTCAACCAGAAACGTCTCTTCTTATTCCAAGTATCCTTATTATCATCAATTCCACCGTTTATCTAGCAATTCATCCTTTTCTCTTTTTCAACGCGCTCGAGGCCGATGTCCCAAAAGAGGAGGTCTAAACGCTACATCTATTTCGAGGAAAGTGAAAAATTCATTTTCACGATAATTGATATTTTCGATATGTCTGAGTCACCTGTATAGTTGAATAAATGGGGATTATTCGGTGTAAATGTTAACCTTCTGGATTGCAACTTTCGGCTGTTTGGTGTTGGCTTTCTGTTTAGATGAGTCAATGAATACTAGTGGGATTTCAGTATACCAAACATAGAAAAACAATAGAATAAGTATGAGTCTGCCTAAAGTTCAAATCGAGAACCCGAAGCCGTTGGTAGCTTCTGAAGGAGCAAAGTCAGCTGCCCGTCTAAGATCGAAATCCAGCGAACAAGATGCTCTGAAAAACGGTATTGACGCGTTCCGTCACGGTGTTTGGAGCCCTACGTCTTGGCAGGGAAAACCTATCAAACAGGATGTGCTGTACGACGATGAAGAAGAAGTGGAAAGGGCATTGAAGAAACTTGAATCGCTCCCGCCGTTAGTACACCCTAAAGAGATCAACAGTCTCAAGAAGAAGCTACAAATGGCTGCGGAGGGGAAGGCGTTTGTCCTGCAAGGCGGTGACTGCGCTGAGTTGTTTGACTACTGTAACCAGGAGAAGATTGAGGGAAAACTGAAAGTACTACTGCAAATGTCTCTAGTTTTAATCTGGGCGATGAAACTGCCCGTTGTGAGAGTTGGGCGGATTGCTGGACAATACGCCAAGCCACGAAGTCAGCTGACGGAAGTAGTCGATGGTAAAGAGATTCCTTCTTTCCGTGGTGACAATGTCAACGGGTTTGATGTATCTGAGCGTCGACCTGATCCCGAGAGACTTGTGAAAGCATATTTCCATTCTGCTGCGACGCTGAATTTCATTCGCAGTAGTCTGGGGTCTGGATTTGCCGATCTGAATGACCCGTTCGAGTGGGATCTGAGTCATGTGAAGAATACAGCAACTAAAGAACGCTACGAAGATGTAGTGAAAAGTCTGAATGAATGCTTGGAATTCATGTCCACTATTGGGATCAACAGCAGTTCTGCCGAGTTCTCAACGGTTGATTTCTTTACGAGTCACGAAGCTCTGCTGTTGGAATACGAACAGAGTCTTACTAGGAAGCTGAAAGATCCAGAGGATGGAGAGTTCAAATGGTTCAATACATCAGCGCATTTCATTTGGATAGGAGATCGTACGAGGCAGCTAGACTGTTCGCATGTCGAATTCTTCCGAGGTGTTCAGAACCCTATCGGAGTGAAAGTCGGTCCGACAATGAAAGACAGTGAACTGGTTGACCTGCTGGATATCCTGGACGCTGACTGTGAAGTTGGACGTGTAACTCTCATTACTCGTTACGGAGCAGACAAGATAGAGAAGCATTTACCTGGACATATACAAGCGGTGAAGAAAACTAAGCATAAAGTGGTTTGGGTGTGTGATCCTTGTCATGGGAATACGAAGAAATCGCCAATTACACAGCTCAAGACACGATACTTTGAGGATATTATTACTGAGCTCACGAAATGTTTAGCTATTCATCAGGAGAACAATAATAAGCTGAATGGAGTACATCTTGAGTTGACGGGAGATGCCGTTACAGAATGTATTGGAGGTACGCAACAGGTGGAAGATAATGATCTAAGTATAAGATATGAGACCTACTGCGATCCACGGCTTAACGAGACGCAGTCTTTGGACGCTGCTTTCCTCATTGCTGATTACTTCCGTGGTGGGAGTCTTATGAAGGATATCAATCATGAGTGATGAGACCGTAAGACGTTAAGTCGAGCGTCCAGGGTTGCTACTGTTATCAATTTGAATGCTAGAATAGAAGAATTGGACTTGGAATGCCGAAATTAGCTGAGCATATGAATAATCTTTTAATGTACGTAAAGAACACACTATTCACTCATCGTATTTAGCTTGTAGGTCGGAGTTTACAATTATCCCGCTCATTCTCGGGAATCGCCGGTAACCGACTATGATAGTGCGGCTTCATCGGCTTTATTTCCATTTTAGCTGTTGTAGCCGAAAAGAATTGCTAAGCTGTCGAGAGAGGAAACGAATTTTCACACAGCCTTTTCAATTTGATTGAAAATGGCTCGGTAGGCTAGGTGCTTCCTGAGTGCTTCGATTACCACTATGGACTATAGACGTGTTTAGTCAAACTTTAAGATAGGTCTAATATCGACAAATTATATCAATCTATGATCCACATCGATGTCCCTCCTTCAGAACTCTCTTATCTCCCGCTTCGGCATCGGGAATCACTTTTTAGACCTCGGCCTTTCCTATTCCCGATTCTTCTAATATCAGTTCCGACGATGCTGTCGTTCTTGACGATGACGTAATCGGTTGTTCATTTGACAGTGCCAGTACGGTGTGGCCGTTCGCTGATGTTTCCATGTCAAATGCGTATTATATTATATGCAGACAGTCTCCAGTATTAAAAAACCATTAGAATATAGATAATAATATTAGAAAATCACTTAATTTTCACGATAATACCGTTGTAAACCTGCAAAGTAGTAAATCCCGTTAAGTGTCCAATAACAGGTGCAGTATCACCACCAATCACGACTACCTCGCATCTGGCAAGAAGTCACTCGGGTTCAATCATACTTAAGCCCGTATTTACAGCCGCTAGTTCAATTGAAAATACTCAAAATACACATATTCAGCCTTAATTCATCCGAATAACCGACTAAAAACTACATAGCAGCCGGTTTATAGCGAGAGATTCGCCTCATTATCGATCATGCACCACCTATGCACTGTCATGCATCTCTGCCCAATTAGGTGTGCGGGGTCAGGAACGGGATTAATCCATTTACTATGACAGCCGTCTCTTTCAGATGATGTAAATTGAGTGATTCTACTCATTAATCGTGCTTAAACTGATATTCACAACTCGCAGTGTACTTGATCAGCTAGTAACTGACACCTTTGTAACTATTGACTCCGTAATTTGCCCAGTTTTCTCCGCAATGGCCCTGTCTCTCAAGCATATTGGACACCGTCAAGGTCCCGCAGCAGCTCAGGCAATTGAGCTGTATCTCGACTACAACTGTCCTTACAGCAAGAAGATTTTCAATAAACTGAACGACGAATTTATCCCAGCTATTGAAAAGAAACATCCCAACACTTTCCAGTTTATCTTCCGCCAGGTTCCTCAGCCATGGCACCCTCAAAGCACAATGATGCACGAGGCTGCCTTAGCCGTTGAACGTGTAGACCCTGAGAAGTTCTGGGCCTACTCTAAGGTGCTGTTTGATCACATTGAAGATTTCTACGATTCGGCTACTTACAAGTTGAGCCGCAAAGAACAGTATGAGAAGCTGGCACTGCTGTCCAAGGAGGTTGGATTGAACTCTACTCAAGTCTTGAGACTGCTATCCATTGATACTACCAGTGTGAACAATGGAGGGAATGCTGTTACCAATGATTTGAAGCCTATTGTGCGGTACGCAAGACAGAACGGCGTTCACATGACTCCTACAGTAGCTGTCAATGGGGTGATTGTTCCGTCGATTGAGTCGTCGTCTGATTTGGATCATTGGTTGAGTGTATTGGATCCCATTGCTAAGCTATGAGCTGAGAGTTCTTTTGCTGCCAGCTCTCGGCTGAACAGTTTTTCAGATTCTATACATATAAATTAGTCGAAATGCATTATTTATTTATTTACTTATTTCTTCACTATCTTACTTTCCTTTTTTTGCTTTTCCATTAATACACTTCGTAATCATAATCATACACTATACTATGCTCTACCCATTTTCATATCTATACAGTTCCCCGTTGCGTTGCCTAAGATTTCAGAAATTCCCTACATTAACGTTTATCTGCCGAGCAGCTGCTTCTTCCACTGTCAAAGAACTCGCCACTGAGACACACGATGAGCATTTAGAGTACCTATTAGACACAGCTTCCTGCTCAATGTAAGCATTGAAATTCAGATTCCGCCGCGCCGGTACAGCGTAGTCGCCCGCAGCTCCGTGGTTACAGGTATGTCCCGTGGTAGAATCTGAGCCGTAGAAAGTCCCGTCGGACTCTTCCGACAGTTCTTCACTCTCGTCTTCGTCTTCGCCTTCCGATTCCCGGTTATTCGGCTGGTGTTGCCTGTTATCGTCGTTATTCTCTGGAGGGTCTGGCGCTCTATTCGAGTAAATAGGCTTGGCGTCACTTAATGGACCGCTGGTAGTGAAAGACGAGCATCTCAGTACTCTTTCGCGCAAAACAGCAATAGAAGTTCTCTTAAATGGGCTTCGCACAAAGCAGGTGTTTAAAATATCATTCAGTTCTTGCGAAATAGGTAATATCTTCTGCAGCAACGCAGGATTCCGCACATATTCTCTATACGTATCATCGGCAAACACTGCTTTCATCCATGGGTTCCTCGTGCACGTCAGATTCACTAAAATCACCCCCAAAGACCACACATCTCCTGCTGCTGTAGGATACATAACAGTAGACGTATTCGCCGCGTTGGCAGCGTTCTGGGCTGCTTTTTTCTCGATATTGATAAGCCTTTCAGGGGCCATATAGTAGGAAGAGCCACAGCATACGTTAGAGGAAACTACGGGCTCAGACATGGCTAATCCAAAGTCTGCTAAAGCTACACGTGCCCCGCGATCAGCTACCAGTACATTCTCCGGTTTGATATCGCAGTGGAACACCCCACGGGTATGGCAGTACTCTACAGCGTCCAGCAACTGGCAGTACACTGATTTTATCAGCAGCGGGTCCTCGGCGTATATATGATCCTGGGTAATCGCACCAAACAAGTCACCGTCTCCGTAGTAATCCATAATGACAAACAGCCCCAGCGGGCAGTCGAAAACTCCGTGAATTGTCACGATGTTTGGGTGGTCATGGACTTTCAAATGCAATGCAATCTCCTTCACTATATTACTGGAAGAAGCGTAGGCCATTATAGTCTCAGCAGATACTAAATTAGCTTGTATGTTGTTGCCGTGTATAAACGACTTGGGTGGTGCCTGGGGATCAGAGCTTCCGAGGAGCGAAGCCGTGAGACTCCCGAGGTCCCGATTAGAGGCCAGGGCTTTTTTCCGGGGGATCACTTTCACTGCAAAAGTGTTTTGGGTTACGGCATCTGATACTTTATATACAATTCCGTAGGCGCCTTTGCCTATTTGGCTGGTAAACAGAAACCGGTCTGCCAGGGTGTATCCAATAAGCGACATGGTGTGTATGCTGTGTAGTGTTGTGCTGTGGAATGGGATTTACTATGGCTGATGTTCACCTATGGAAACGTCGTATTGCTTGGTGTTCTCCTACGAGGGTTGCCCCGTTCACTGCGGGAGATCGCGCGTCAGGCCCGCCCAGACTTGCGCTCTTCCCTGAGTACTCAGCGGGGTGAGATTCCGCTGATAGTCCTGTGTAAAGGTGTATGCTCAACTGGGCTGGGAATTCCAGCTTTCAACCATCTCCCTGGCGTCGTGACAGGACTTATGCGGGCCAGAAAAATGCTGCTACGCGGCTATAAAAATCGAGATATGTGCTGTTGAGGTCTCAATAAAAGCTCAGGTCGCCGCTCTGATCTTTGAGACTTGGATAATGATATAAATTGAGTGAATCTCTTGTGTATGCAGTAGTGTGCAGAGTATCTCTGTTATTCTGTCGTTCTTGAGGTTTGCTGATTGCTGTATGGCCACATAGGAGACTCTGTGGACTTGCAGTGTTCCCGTACCACTGGGGAATTCTTCAAAAGATCGCTTCTACACGATATATGATAATATAATAGGCAGTAGTTCGCCTCGTATTATCCATTTCCGCTCGCTTGGGATTTCGGCTGAGAGAATATTTATATGGTGATACTTCGCCCATATTGAGAGTGGGAGGGTGTGACATGGGACATGGAGATGACAAGGGAATGTCGCGGTGTGACATACGGGGAGAGCCGGTAGTGGCAGGACCGGTGACAGATGAGACGGGTGGAGAGCTTGGTAGGAGCGGGTATATGGTGTACTGGGTTGAGATTTAGAAGACAGTATGAGAAATTGAAGATTGAAGATGTATAATCTGGCCTGGGTTGACTGGAAAGGGTTCAATGGGGTTTATAGGATAGTGGGATATGAGACATGTCATGGTAGAGATAGACAGCTTCGGCAGGAGATATGTGAGCTGACAGAATAAGCAGCAATACAGGGTTTGATTCTCCGTTACAGGACCTGAAAGATGTATTGTCGGATAACACGGTATCATACTGAAATATCGCCATCCACCAGTTCTTCAAGTCGCGGAAACACCGAGCATCACAAGTCAGACCTGACAACGGTTCGTGACACATTCTTGTCACAATAAGGTACCGAAAGACTCGCCTTGCGTACAATCAGGTGCTTGCCGGCTCGGGAGTTCCGGGGATGACGGAGACATCAGAGACAGCACGGCACAGCCGAGAATAATTGACAGGAGATTAATAGACTGTCACGGAAATTGCCTGTTATCTTAATGCAGAAAATCCAACAATGTATATACTGTTGCGAACCTCTGTAGTTCAGTTCGTATGACAATTCGCGCCCTACAGATCTCGATGACTGGACGGATGGCCCGAAGACGTCCTGAAGCGGGAAAGGAAGCCGAAAGAACGATGAGAAGGAAATGTGCTGGTCAAAGTATTTCCTCGGGACTGAGTCCAATATGCGGAGCCAAATTTCATGAAACCCAACAGTAGCTGTTTTGGGGGGTCCTTAATACCGATTAAGGTCTACTGAAAGTGAGAGTACGCACTGACTATGCTATCATCGTACGTGCGTGCATTCAATACACCTATCTGCTTATTCTCATAGCAACCCGAACGCGAGAGCCACCTTTGCACTGAATTCGACCCCAACGTAAGCCCCAGACTTATTCTGAAACTCTTCCAGGCTGTAATTACTCTCCCTGAACTGACTACCTCGCCCTGTACCGATCCCAATCCCACAGGTCCCTGAATCTCCGATCCGCTTCTCATTCATTCTTCTTCCCAAATAGGCAACCCCGAGTTAGGTATATCATTTCCAGCTTACGTAATCACTAAATTCCTCCCTTAATCATTCCTACCCCCTGATATGAGACTGACACCTAATGCGTTTCTTAAATGTCGCCAGAACTGCGATGGAAGCTCTGAGCTGTCAGGAGGCGATAGTACTAATAGTAGCTGATTTAACGGGGAAATATCGGTTTATTCGTGCAGATATTAACTCACAATCGACGTTTTCTCTTCTGAGATCAGCGCCTGGCGGGCATAGGAAACCAGAGATCATCAGATTACCTACTGACAGTGGGATCCATTTCATTTCATACATAGTCAGGGCAGTCAGTCGTTCGCCACAGCACCTGAACGGTTCATACGTTGAGCGTGTACGAATATGTCCGAGCTCATATCGTACGTATATTGTGGACGTCCGTTTTGTTATTTTCTCCTTAATTATTTCCTACTAACATCCCTTCCAGCCTAGTGAAACAGATCCCCCCAGTAACACGCAGTATAGTTCTCGGTTCTCTACTTATAACGGCACTCAACGCTACGACTATTCTCCCATCAGCTGTATTTATCAACTACTGGCCATGGACGTTTGGACGGTATCATCTGTGGCGGCCGCTTACTGCGTTTCTGGTCCCAGTAGGCCAGCCTATGCAGTGTTTGATGGAGATTTATATGTGTTATAACTATTCTAGGGGCATTGAAACGGGGAAATTCATGAATATCACAGCGAAATACGCATACTATCTGCTTATAGTGGGCAGTCTGATTGTCGCTCAGTCGCCATTCACTAATGCTTTATCGTTTTTCTCACCTCTGCTCTCAGCATTGACTTACACTTGGGCTCAAGACAATTTAGACACTCAGGTTATGTTTTATTTTATCCAGTTTAAAGCTCGGCATCTGCCGTTTGTAGTTCTGGGATTCAGGCTGCTTATTGAAGGCTCAGGAGCTTTCTTTGTAGCTACAAGCGGTATGGCTGCCGCATATATCTATAAAGTACTTGAGCAAGGAGGAATTGACCCAGACGATTGGTCCCGGGCGGGGAAATACATTCCACAGTTTCTCACGCGGCGGGCGTCGCGCAGTTGGATTTCTACTCCGCAGTGGATGATATCGCTTTTCCCGCAGGGTTCTATTGGTAGAACTGTGGGGTCTAGCACAGTTAAAAGACCGTATGGTACTGTATATAAGCGACCAGACGATAGAGGGGCCCAGGCGGCAGCTTCTGGTATGGCCAGCAGGTTTGCCACTAATAGATGGGGCAAAGGTCACAGGTTAGGCGATTGAAGTGTATATTTATACGTAGATGTGTATGTATAGGTTGTATATATGCCCTAATTACCATGAATAATGAAACTACAATTATAATAGAGCATAATAGAG
This sequence comes from Sporopachydermia lactativora, assembly GCA_030579575.1. Lineage (NCBI taxonomy): Eukaryota > Fungi > Ascomycota > Sporopachydermiomycetes > Sporopachydermiales > Sporopachydermiaceae > Sporopachydermia > Sporopachydermia lactativora. Next base: position 43,622 of record JAKTRH010000105.1, read on the forward strand.
CAAAAATCGTGTATTCATTCAATCATCAATCAGACCCTACTGGAATCAGTTAAGATCTATAACTACACGTCCTACGAGTTTCCCAGCCATCATATCATCAAGAATCTCCTGAATATCTTCCATAGGACGCACTTCTACTGGCGGCTTCACTAATCCACGGGCAACAAAGTCCAGAGCGTCAATAGCATCCTTCCGTGTGCCTACTAAAGACGGGACGATCTTCTTCCCAGTGAAGATCAAAGACGCCGGCTCTACTTTAATCTGGACACCTTTTCGGGGCAGTCCAATAGGAACCAAAACTCCCTGGAGACCCAGGTATTCAAAGCTTTCATTGTAGGTTCCCTCGACGGGGGCAAACATGATTGAAGCATCAGCACCCTTCCCGCCTGTAGCAGCAATGATCTTCTCCACGACGTTGTCAGTCTTGAAGTCTACAAATACCTCAGCACCCAGGGCTTCAGTAGCTTTCTTCTTGTCATCGCCAGTATCAATAGCAATAACCCTGAGACCCATAGCTTTGGCATACTGGATCCCCATGGTTCCCAGGCCTCCGCCAGCACCGGTAATGACGACCCACTGGCCAGCTTTCTTGGCAGAAGTCAGCAGAGCTTTATAGGCTGTCACACCTCCACAGAGAATGGGTCCCACGACAGAAGAGTCCTGCAAATCAGGAGCAGGAATGATGTACTTCATATTCACCGGGACGTACTGCTGCCAGGTTCCGTCAATGAAAGATCCATAATACGGAGAATTACCACAGTAAACTTCTCCGTCCGGCAGAGAGCAGGCATGGCAGGTGCGGCACGGGTTTGAAACCAGTGGAACACCGACTTTGAACCCAAGCGGGAAGGCTTTCTTGTCCACTTTGCTTCCATGCTTTACAATATGGCCTGAACCTTCGTGTCCAGCGACTTTCACCACCATAGGCACCCTCCAGTGGTCCTGCATAAAGGACAGATCGGAATGGCACACGCCCGAGGAGGTTAGGCGAACGAGCACTTCATCATCTTTGATCTCAGGTACAGGGTAGTCGTTAACTACCTTCACGATAGGTCTTTCACCCTTTTGGACGCACACAATGGCTTTCTGAACTTTAGGGATGGTCTCAGTCATATTTAGATAGTACCTTGGTGGTTTGTCGGTTTGGTATTCTTATAAGAGCTGGTAGGAAGCTGATTTGGTCGATAAATAGATACTTTTAGCTTGTTAGGTTGTCAGTTGCTTGGTAGACGATCTGAGCTGACGGTTTTCAGGTCTGAGCAAAGCAAAATTGAAATGGGTTGATCATGGTTTAAATACTTGACGATTTCATCGTATTTTCTGTTTGGTGTGCTGATCAGCCATCTTTAGTTCAACCAGGGCTGCCCGGAATTTGGAGCTGGTGTGAAATTTCCAAGGGCTGGAGATACAAAGCACACGAATTTGGATCGTTCTACACTTGAACCCTCGTAGGAGGTGTCTCGGAACGGAGAAAAAAACAGGGTTGATGAGCCTAAAGTTGTGAGAATGATGAACTTTTCTCCGACTCGGAGCAATTTCGGGAATGAACAGTGCGTTAGGGGAGCGTTAGGGGAGCGTTAGGGGAACGTTAGGAATGCGTTAGGTTGGAAGAGGAAAAACTGATAAGAAGACGATCTAATACTGAGTAGATGGGCAGATAAGAATGATAATCAAGAGTATACGACTCAGGTACTGTCTATCTACGATTGGGTTCCGTACTGCTATTACTTTTATGCTACGAAAAGCCATGGATGGCTCTGAACCCGATGCATGCTGAGATACAATCGGGTCCGTGGCGGAGTAACTGCTCCGTGGTCGCACTTTTCGGCTCGGAAACAGCGGAGCAGGCATCTATATTGCTGTCGATATTTCTCCATTCACCTGCTATTTCGGATAAACCTTCTCGACATAGCCAGGGTCGAAAAAGCGGAATCTGGGGAAGCAGGTGAGGATTAGGGAAAATACGAGAAACCGGAGAACGGCTGAAACAGATGAAACAGGGGGTTTAACAGTTTCGCAACACTTTATCTCGAATACAGCACTATGATGATAAAACCATCTATAGGATGATTTCTAAGCAGTTCGCATTCATGGCACTGCCTCAAGAGAATGGAACCCTGGTTTGGAGATGCGTGACTGGTTGGTATTTCACAGGTGGAAGGAGGAAGCAAACAAGCGTCAATGCTACAAGTACCAGTGATATATTGCTGATGAAGTAGGATAGAAGAAGATTAGACGTTATTTACCCGCATAAACCCATCTTTGTTAGCTTTGCTGGGCATGGAATGCTTGACAGCAAAGATGACTTGAAATCTGGAGTTTGCAGTGGCGCAGGCACCCTCATTTGGAATAATGTGGAACGGGATATAAGGTTTATGCAGGCATTTATTGAACTTTCTTTGGTATAATCTTAAAAAATGGAGGAATGTTGTTTTGAACATAATATGAGTGGCAAACAAGTGTCTCCTGCTGTATAGAATGATATATATCGGCGTTTTCAAATCACTGGTGATTGTATTAATAGTCAAATCACTATTGCGGAACACGTTTTCTTACTTAACATCAGACAATGTAAAAGGCACATCCGCACGCTATTCTGCACAGTCGCATAAGGTTGATTTAAACTTACGTAGCTTTCCGTTTCGGGAGGATGTGTGGCGCAGCTCATAGCTGTTGAACGCGGGGATGAGCTTCAAGTGAGTAGTAAGTAGTTCCCATTCTACTCCTGAGCTGAGAAGAATATAGTTATCTAAATATCTTCTTTCAACTTCTACAGTTAGAAGAGCTAATAGACTCGCCTGTTACCACTATTTCCGTATCACCATCCTGTTAGGTCAAAGCATGAACTCTACGTAGTCGAGCTTTCAAAACCCCAGCGAAGTGACAAGAAATGAAAAAAAAAAAAAACAAGCATTTTGTTGCAGGTTCTCCCTAGCAGATAAAATCTTTTCAGTTTCTTGTTGCTGAAATTTGATATATTTCGCTGATTCCATTTCAAATTCGCTTTATACAGAGAACTCAGATGAACGAGTTGACCAGCTGCCTGCTAAAACGACTGAATGTACTGTTATGAAGTAACCAAATAACATTATAGGTAATTCTCAGCTGCTAATTAACTCAATATAACCCATTATTATCTATTTACAGACGATATTTCAATAATAATTTTCACAGTGATGACGCAAAAAGTCAAAATCGGACTTCATGAACGACAAAAACTTTTTGCGACAAAAAGTACTTTTTGTTTCTGTACATAATGTGAAATTAGACTATTTCCTTTTTGGGACATTTG
>JAKTRH010000106.1:0-46534 GCA_030579575.1 Sporopachydermia lactativora
TACCTCCTACCTCCTACCTCCTACCTCCTACCTCCTACCTCCTACCTCCTACCTCCTACCTCCTACCTCCTACCTCCTACCTCCTACCTCCTACCTCCTACCTCCTACCTCCTACCTCCTAAAATAATTTAATCAAATGTATTATATTTAATTATATTAATATATTCCTGAAGTGCTTTTCGCGTTTGGAGATGGTCGGTGCACACGTTCAACTGTCCGCTCAACTGTCGCGCGTTGTCGTAGCAAACCAAATCCATCCCAAAGCGGTCGGTAAATATTTACACACTTCCAAATTTTGGCGATCACCTAATCATAAATCTACGAATACAGATACAAAATAAATAGTCTACGTTGCCGTCGCTACGTGTAAACAGACGGATTAGGCGATGAGAAAAGTAAATAAACAGAACATGAAGTCTCGCTGTAGAAAACGCACAAATATGCAACACCTGCATGAGAAATTACTACAAAAAGCGAAAAAGCGGCTAATGTAACCGGATCCATGCCTACCTCCTATGCACGACCATCGTACCTCCTCGAGGATTATTCTAGAGACTAGTATCCTCGAGGATTATTCTAGAGACTAGTATCTCAACGGTTGGATTCTTTGCGAGTGGCAAAGAACTTCCTATAACCAGAATTCCGCCTCCAGAGTGACTCTTTTTTCCTTCAAAACAGCCACAATACCTACGATTCGGTTGGATTTGTTGCCCGGTAAGACGCAATACTGACGAGAACTTTATAGTTCGAAATAGACTTATAAAGTAAGTTTATTTATTGCTTTAGTCTACGTCGGCCAGTTCTAAAAAATTCTATACAACACCCACTTCATCTTGTGCACATATTCTTTCGCTTCAAGCGATACAGTTCCTTCCTTTATTGATTGGTTGAGTCTCAGTCCAAGAAATTTCTGAACAGGTCCCATGTCTTGCACTTCAAACTGTTTATCCCGAAATTTGATGGTTCCGGCTATAAGTTCTCTCTCTTTTGACAGAATTAAAATATCATCTACATACACCAGCAATATTATTCTCTTTTCTCTATCAGTGTTGGCGTAATAACCAGCTTTGTTACCAATCTGCCGTAGAGGATGTCGCGGGAGTTGAATTCACACCCAACTCACGCGTTACAAAAAGGAACAAAATCCAATAATTGTATAGAGCCGACTTCCTGGTCGCCACAGACTGCTGATGCCCTGATTTGGGCTCACCGGTCAGCTTCTGTGTTGGCTTTCGCCCCCCGCGACCCTGAGCGGTCGGCTCTCCATCGGCCTACGACAGCCCTACGGGCACCTTTCCCGTCCCGGACCGCCTTTATGACGAAAGCGATGTGGGCCGAGTTGTTTTCACCCATCATCGAACTGTCAGGGGGGCCCACTGGTCGACTTCCATGCACAACCCCGTGCACCCGAGCGGTCTGTAAGCGTGGGTCCTGAACAGTCCTAGGGATCCGAACAATCGACGCACAACGAGACGATTGGCAGTCCGGGACTGTATTGAAGGGTAAAAAAGACGAAAGATAAACAAAATAATAGAAAGAAAAAAAACTACACAATGGTGAAATTGATTCGTAAATATATAAAGCATTAGAGGTATGTAGCTAATGTAATGTAGTGCAAAAAATTGGATTGTCGATATACTCAAGGTGGAATCAAACTGAAGCCTGAAGTGGGATATGAAGTAAAGGGTGAAATGAGGCACGAAGTAAAAGGATCTGCCGTTAAGTCCAATGTACCAGCTGTAAAGACTAGAGATCTACAAGAATGCAGGATATTATAAGTTATATGAACTAAATAACTGTTTAATTTATATTTTCTAATAAAACTATTATACAATTCTCTTTTATTTTGATTTATTAGCCCTTATATGACTCCCGTACGCGAGTTTGCTTACATATGAATCAGGGTTGGCGCAAAAAGTCAAAATCGGACTTCATGAACGACAAAAACTTATTGCGACAAAAAGTACTTTTTGTTTCTACACATAAAATATATAGGTCTCCTTCCTAATTCGGACATTTTATGCATAATTATGTAGTATAAACTTTATTCAGCCATAATAAATTAAATATCACCAAATACTAGTATATTTCTTGAGATTTTACGAATGAATATACCATCAAATAACAATATAAATGATGTATGAATTCAATATAAATATCTATTCTGCTCTACAAACTGAAATTATATGCATTTCCCGTACAATAACACCAAGTTTCTTGTAGTTTGTACGATCGAATTTGTCTCCTTATTATGTTGATTTCCTGGTGATCGTAGATCCGTCTACAATGCTATGTAAAGCAGCCATACCTATTTTTCAACGTCTAAATATTTCAATATAGCTAATATGTATTGTCTATTATATCTAATATATGTTTTGAATATATTTTGACTTAAATCAAAGGGCCTACGAGCTATTCAGAACTGACGACATATGCTCTCAAAATACTCATCTCAAAATTTGATTTTTCAGAATCTTATATTAAGTTACTAGGTAGATATGCACGTAAATGCACAAGCACGTGACTTTTAATTACTCTTTTGAGAATTAGAAATTCAAAAATACTTACAGTAAATACAAAAACAATAAGTGACTTTTTGTTACAAAAAGTCCGGACTTTTTGCGCCAACACTGGTATGTATTAGCTTCCATTTAAGAACATATGTTGACCATACATTTCCATCGTATATAAATTATTATACATATATATATATATATGATTATATATCTATAACATTTTTTATTTTTAAAATTCTACATGTATTTATTATTCAATTACTTTACCCAATTCGGTAATGTAACTGGTCCCTGCGTCTTCCTTGCATATTCTTACATATTTTGCCGACAACAGGCTCGAACTGGCTTCACGTCTCATTTTGCTATAGATCCACATCATGTATCCTCCCAGCCAATTCTTGATCCATCATCATCCATTCCATGTTATTTTATGATTACCTCATACAAATTAATATGTATAATGCTGATGTCATCAATATATCTCTGACAGTTCCATTCTTGCAGCCATTCTAATGTCTTCTGTATCACGTAATCCTTTAAAGCTACTGCGACTCTAAGTCCACCATTCAACCATTTTCAGGCCATTAAAATGCTGTCAATCACATTTAAGAGCTCATATCATGTTCTATATACTATCTATACCCTTCTATATCTTTCATTGTATCTCTGTACCTCTCGTTATTGGGTTTCATGCTTGTTTTCCTGCTTCTACGCTACTTAGGACCTCAGACTATCTACAATAGGATTTATTGCAGTGTAAATAGGTATATAAGTAATATATTTAATGATTATATAGTGGTTAGATTTTCTTTGAATATTTTGATGCAGAAAATGCTATCGTGTTGAGTCACTACTCCTAGGCTTTCAGCTCCCTCTTATCTTCATATGCATTCGAAATATTCACTTAAGTCCTCTTCTGCTGCGACTTAGCTATAGAGGAACAGCTACAACACCAATACGTATTTTTATGTAACATAATATATACTATTTTAATTTGCTAATTCTAGGCAATGTAATGAACATATTTGACAGTAATTTAATCGTAAATTGAACGAGATTGAACCGCGTGTTTCCCACAGGATCCGCCCCCAAGCGAAACATCCCGTCTCACCGTAAGAAGAATCCTGCTATCAGCACGCGTTACACCGCCAGTATAAGATATATACTAAAAAACATAGTATCAATATAATTTATGGACTTCAGGGAATCTAATGGATATACTCGATCTATATTTGAGTGAGTATTGGTCGAAATCTAGCTACGGGCCTGACATTTACTCCGTAGATAGTCTCAGTGCACCTACGGCCAATACTCCAGCTAGAGAGCCAATCCGTTGACATAAATTACACCTACATACTCTACGAAATTCAAAGATTCCAATGAGTATACTTGTTTATTATATAGCCCCATATTTCGCGCGTATGCCGCACATACCTCCATTTCTCCATGAATCACAAATCGTCCCATAACAGAGACCCCTACACGTCGCGAGATCGACCCCGATCTACTGATGAGTAGGGATTAATACCTACGCGTTTCACGACTAATATACACTATAAAACTAAATAAATTATACTGTTCCAATCTATAGATTATAGGGAGTATAGTGGGTATAATATATGATTGTTTATTACTAAATTGCACGAACACTGATCGTACGTGGAGAACTCTGTGGTCTTTCCAACTCTCACATTGGCTACAAGCTCAATCCGTCAACTACTACTTGAATTTGTCGAGCCAGGCCTAACTGTAATGATATATACATCTCCTTTGTTGGATATTATTATATTTTACTGTCTTGTTCACTTCAATTGTTGTTGGAAGTTAGTAATCCATCCTTTTTAACTCCACGCGATAAAGTTTAAGAGGCCAAACCGTATATGCAAATGGTATAACTTTAAACTGCTCAATATGAAAGTTTTATATCATAATCCCAAGCCTTCCACTATTTGATCACTTCTTTGTATATATAGTACTTTTCAACCACTATTTGTCTATATTTATTACTGTTTCAGACTTGACTGCAACCTATTCTTACTCAGCTATTTTGTTGTTCCGGAACTCGCTAAGAAATGTAGATCGAGCACTAGAAGTTAAGCTGAAGTGTACTACTAGATTTATATAAGCTAAGAGTCTTGGTTTATTGGGTACCATAAGATTATACATCATATAAATATTCAAGAAGAATAATCGTATTGCGCTATAACTACTTTGTTTCTACGAATTGACGACATATCAGATGACATTACGCGTTTCTAACGGTGTTATGTGAATGCCTCAGAGTAAGACTTCAAATTGGTGAAATTGTATTCAACTATCTGATATTTGTTTTATAATAAAAGAAGTTAAAAGAAAGAAAGAAAGAAAGTGCAGGTTTCTCAGGATATAAGTAGTCTACAATATAAATTTAATAGTTTATATGTAGATTAAGGTTTGAGCGACCTTGAACTTTGACAGTGCCGTATACTAACGGCTTAGGTATGCATGCAGGAGCCAGCATAAGGTTAACATTGGGTTTCTCGTATATCTGCATTCGGTTTGGCCCAGAGACCAGAACAGAAGTTGAAGATGATGTGCAGAGAATGGCATAAGAGCGGTAATGGCAGGACAATGAGATAGAATAGTGGATACAAGGATCTTACAGAACCAAATTCATAATTTCTGTATTTTTGCAGATTTTGACTGCTTGGTGCTTGGAAACCACGTATATCTCTATTGTCTTTCCAGTTCATTAAAGTTCAATTGTACTTTAAGCTTCCTTCATCGAGCAACCTTAAATAGGAACCAACTTTCTAATCGTTCGCAGTACTGTGAACATCATAAAGATAAAGATCCAGTAATGCGGAACGAAATATTACGAGCTCCAATTGAACCAGATGAATCCTACGATAAGACACACAATAGTATTTAATTGTGGGCTTTCATACCCAGTCGCAACAGCCCGAAACGTCATTCCTTCTCATGCTAGTTCCAGTGAGATTCGGCTTCCATCGATGGCAGTACCTGCCTTGCTATCACGTAATATTTGTATATTTTAACTTCATAACGCATTTATCCAGCTCAATTGTACCATTCGGGCGTCGCTTAAGAAACCTAATTCATCCTTAACAATTACATAATAGCCACCTAAGGATTATCTAACAACTGTATAAAAGCTGCCAAACGTCTCCCGTTTTCTAAATCACTGCTAACATGCCTCCTAACTAATGCAAAAAATCTCTTGTATGTGTAGACTTCCGCCAAACAGAACAAAAACTTGACACGCAACCCACTACACTAATAATGGCTCCCACTACCACTGAAACGCTTACTTCCCCCCCTGAGACTATCTCTGAGGATAAGCTCTTCAGGGACCAGAGAGCCTTGGAACTCAAGGAATTGATCTATTCAACCAAACGGTACATCCAGAGATATCCCACCATTGAGGACAAAGACGGGGATTTGATACTGGATCCCGAAGAAGGTGCAGGAGCGTTGTACCCTCAGTTCCTCCCTTCACACCAGTGGAGCATCAAGCACGAGATTCCTGAAGTGTTTGAAGCCCACGATGTTGCTAAAGACGCAGACCCAAAGCTGCCTAACCTACTGACTGACGAGGTGACTGTCACCAATTTGACACCTAAATTCGGTTCCGAAGTTTCCGGATTCCAATTGTCCAAATTGACAGACGCTCAAAAGAACGAGCTGGCCTTGCTGGCAGAGAAACGAGGAATGCTGGTAATTAGAGACCAGGACCTGAAAGACCAGCCACTGGACGACATTGTTCGATTTGGTGAGTACTTTGGACCTCTGCATGTTCACCCAGCCACTGGATCTCCCAAGGGTTACCCCCAGATCCATGTTGTGTACCGCGCTAAGAAATTCGGATCTGCCGACCCCTTACAGTCGCCTCTGTCTAGTGTTGGCTGGCACAGCGACATTTCCTACGAGCCTCAACCAGCAGGTCTGTCGTTTTTGGCTATTTTGGAGCAACCAGAGAGCGGTGGAGATACGCTGTTTGGAGATATGGTTCAGGCGTACAACCGACTATCACCCGCAATGCAGAAGTTCCTTGAGGGTCTGACGGTGGCCCATTCCGGCCTTGAACAGGGAAAGGCAACGCTGGACGAGTTTGGCGGCAAGGGAATGAAGAGGGGGACATCTATCAGTGAGCACCCAGTAGTCCGGACTCATCCGGTTACTGGAGAGAAGGCTTTGTTCGTTAATTCTTCGTTTAGCAGACGCATTCTGCAGCTTAAGAGGGAAGAATCCGATGCTCTATTAAGCTTCCTTTACGACCATATCGCCAAAGGCCAGGAGTTCCAGGCTCGTGCAGTCTGGAGGCCTGGCACCGTCGTTGTATGGGATAACCGCAAAACTGTACATAGTGCGCTGTTTGACTGGGATACCGAGATCCGCCGGCATGGGTTCCGTCTGACACCGCTGGGTGAAAAGCCATTCTGAGTAACTGCAATTTGACGCAGATTAGGCTTTGATATTGGGTGTTTTTGTTAGCAAACAAAGATTGAATAAAATTTAATTAAAATTGGAATAGCACGTAGCAACACTGTAGCATGAAGAAAATTGCTTTGGCCTACCACTAGGAATGATTGCAGACTTACAACTCTGAAGGTACTGCATTATTCTATGCTCTCTTGATAAAACGGGTTCTCGGGATTAACATTTGATGTGACGCACTTCCTGCAGGCACCCCTGACGCACAATTCTAAATAAGGCAGGTGAAAATAAACGTTAACTTTACTATAAAGCGATCTAAAATTACGACTAAAAGGCAACCTTCTCAAGGTCCTTTCGACTCTATTAAATGCATACATGCTTCTACAGGATCCTACTCTCACAATCTAAAACATTACTAGTCAATATAGCTTTATTGTTCCATCGAGGCTGACAGCACATCTTCTAATCCGCCGATACCCACTCCCTCTCTCATATATCAATCCCTAAGCATACACTTCATTTATACACCACCTTAGGCGTGTAAACAGATTCGTAGAAATTATAAAACACGTCTGTCAGGTTCACTACACCTGCTTCAGCTTCGTATTCACTCCAGTGCTCCACCAGACGCTTCAACAGCTCAGGCTCCTCTTCCGCCAAATCGTGCGTCTCACCAGGATCAGCCTTGAGGTCAAACAACTGCCATTTTCCAGGCCCCAGCGGCTTCGGGATAAACAGAGCCTTGTGCCGGCCCTTTCTGATAGCCTGCTGAGCAAACAACTCCCATCCGTATACTGTATCTTCACCATATACAGTCTCAGCCCGTCCTGTTAGGTACGGCCACCAGGAACGACCCCTAACAGGCACTACTTCCCGATCTCTAAACTTTCCGTTGGGTTTTTCCACACCAGCGATATCCAAAACAGTGGGCAAAATGTCCATAACGGTTACAAATTCATGCCGAATGTCACCAGCAGATCCTGACTGCCCTGGAGGATATCGGACAATCAAAGGACAACGGATCCCACCTTCAGAAGCCCACATCTTATACATAGCAGCAGGGGCAGTAGCAGCCTGGGCCCACTGGTCAGAATACCACACAAATGAGTCCTTCTTTCCAATATTAGTGTACTCGTTCTTGTAGTATTTTTTGATATTATCTTCAATCCGCGCAGACTGCAGAGGCAGAGCTTCCATCATCATTCCTTCAGCACCGTTATCAGACATAAACAAGATGAAAGTATTGTCCAGTTCACCCAGGGATTCAAGCTTGGCCACCAAACGTCCGATATTCCTATCTACAATATCTACCATAGCAGCGTAAATCTCCATAATTCTTGCTTCGATTTTCTTCTCCTCATCACTCAGCTCTTCCCAGCTTTTCTTTCTCTGAGTTTCTACCTGGTGAGGTTTAATCCCTTCGGGAATAATTCCTAACTTTGTAGCAGCAGCAAGCCTTTGCTGTCTCAAAGCTCCTGGCCCAGCATCATACCGGCCTTTGTATTTAGCAATTACCTCTTCAGGAGCTTGGAAGGGCCAGTGTGGTGCAGTGTACGTCACAGCACCGAAAAAGGGCCGTCCAGCACGAGAAGAATCACTCAAAAACCCGAGAGCCTTGTCGGTGAAGTAGTTAGTTGAGTAGTAGTCCTCGGGAAGAGACTCAGGATCCACTCTTTTACCGTTCTCCTCAAACAAAGGATGGAGGAAATGCGAGTAATTTCCCTCCTCGTCTTTCGGGAAGTATTTAAAGTGATTCCCGGCTCCTGGAATTAAGCCGAAAGTCTTCTCAAATCCACGAGCAGAAGGCCAGTACTCTGGAGTGTTTCCCAAATGCCATTTCCCCGACAGGAAAGTATAGTACCCGTTATCCTGGAGAATCTCGGGCAAAGCAGCCACACGGAAGTTCAGGTACCCTTCGTAACCCGGGACGGAGCCCAGCTGTTCCGGGAAATTCCGGCTGAACTCATTCATCTGGCCCAATCCGGCAATATGGTTATCGGTACCGGAAAATAGCATAGAACGGGTCGGAGAGCAGGCCGAAGCAGTGTGGAAATCTGTGAAGCGGAGGCCGGACTCTGCCAGCTTCTGCAGGTTTGGCGTGTCGATTTCGCCGCCAAAGGGGCTTGTATCGGTGAATCCGAGGTCGTCTACGACGACGATAAGGAAGTTAGGTTGTTTGGTCATTTTAGGTGAGGTTTTGTTAGGTTTTGTTAGGTTATGTTAGGTTATGTTAGGTTATGTTAGGTTATGTTAGGTTGAGAAGATGGGAGATTGGAAAGTCCATAAGATGAGAAGCAGGGAATACGAAACCACAGATTAACGGTAAATTAGGGGCCAATTGATCCCGCGATATCGGAGCTGGAGGTTTATATAAAGGCTTTACGGGGTTATCGCGGGCTCGGAGACGCGTCGGAATGGTCGGAGTTATAAAGAGCGAAGACGCGGAGTCACGTGGCGAAGTGCAATTTGAGGCTTCGCTTACGATGTGCAGCATAAGGTTCGTAACTTTAAATACTTTTAAATACACCTGCCTGTTTAGGAATCCGACGCGCTTAAAAGGACACAAGGTGGAAACCTAAAACCGGAGTATTAAACTAGGAAATGCAAGAGAACAATTTTTCCTTTTGAAAAAGTCTCTGAAATTCCTAAATTTCACTACTAAACGTTCACCAAAAGGAGTATTCTGATATGCACTGGGTTTCAACTGTCGAGTGTTCCATTAATTCGATTGATCTTCCATTCAATCCTTCACTTAATCCTTCATTCAATCTTTTAATCAGCTGGTTTCTCAGCCAAATTGTCATCAAACTTCCAACTTTCTTCCTCATCTTCTACTGGATTCAGCAGAGACGGATTACGCCATTTCGCTCACCCATCACAGCAGTGGAATGAGAATAAAACCGGCAACTAGACGCCTCGCGCGAGATGCCCATACAGTCTGGGTCTGCGTTGTCAGCCCATAGAAAAACCAGCAACGGCCGGAACTCTAGCTAGCTGAAATGACGGAGTACTCGGGATTACGGCAAATTATCGTGAAGCCAAATTGCCGGCCGAGAACAGTGAAATTTGATATGAGACATCACAGAAATAGTAAAGACCCTTCTTTGTTTCAGCATTTCATCCATTATTCCTGCCATTTGTCAGGAAAAGGTGAAATCAGAGTAAATAGATCCTCCAGATTCTTCAATTCTACCTTATATATATATCATGAGTACCCTCTTTAGCAAGAACTGACTGCAAATATTACTGCGACTAGCGCAATTCACTTCATCTCTGATGGCCCTTCTGGGCATCAACTTACGCAATTCCTCAATTCCTCAATTCCTTAATTCCTTATTTCCCGTCCCCCTTTAAGTGCAGATTGCGCAATTTCTGACAGATTGAAAGAATCGAAAGCTGAATTTATCAATTAGTACTTTTGCTCACGTGCAGTATCCTAATGTAGATCTTCCCGCAGGAACCCGCATAAAGTGCTCACCCGATGTGGGTTCCTGCGTTAAATAGCGCGGGCGCACCTGCCTAATAAGATATACTTTATTACAGTTTATGACAGAGCAAACTCTAACCCGAGAATGCGAATAGCAAGCAAAGATGAAAAATGAATGCTGAAAAGTCTTTATAAAAGGCCCATCAGTCAGTAGAAAATACAACAACTTTATTATAAATCTTTTTAATAATGACAATATAGTTCTTACAGCTTTTTTGTATCACTAAACTCATTCAAACTCCTTGTTTACTATGTCAGTTGAGAAGGAAAACCACAGCGTGCGGAGCTCGGAAACTTCCGGCTCCGAGATCTCAACTATTCCAACTACAATCATATATAACACAACCACAGGAACAACCACCACTATAGAGAAAAACTGGACCCCCGAGGAGGAAGCCGCAGCGTACAAGAAACTGGATTTCACGCTCATCCCTCTGTTATTCTTCGCTTTCTTCCTTCTTCAGCTTGACAGAGGAAATATTGCTAATGCTCTGACATCCTCTCTGAGAGAAGATGTCGGTCTTAACAACGACCGAATCAACGCAGGAACAGCTCTGTTTAATGTTGCTATTGTGATCTTTGAAATCCCAGCTAATGTGCTGCTGCAGAAGTTTGGACCTTCCAGATGGTTAGGCTGCCAGGTGTTTGCCTGGTCGTTAGTAGCCACTTTGCAAGCATTGCAGACTAATTACGCCGGATTTTTGGTCACCCGTTTCTTTATGGGTGCGTTGGAAGGAGGATTTATTCCTGGTGCTCTGTACTACATCAGTACTTGGTACACTAAGAGCAGAACTACTACACGCTACAATTTCTATTTTCTAGGAAATGTATTTGCCTCTGCATGCTCCGGTCTTATTGCAGCTGGAATTCTGAAGGACATTGCCGGTGCACATGGGTTACCAGGCTGGAAATGGATTTTCATCATTGAAGGAGCTGCAGGACTTGGATACGGGATTATCTTTTTCCTTCTGCTCCCCGAATCACCCAGCAAGCCGTACTCAGTGTTTGGATACCCTCGATTCTTGTCACCCCGGGACTCTGAGATCATCCAGGGAGCTGTTCTGATTGATGATCCCGAGAAAATTAACGGAGACACGAAAATTACTGCTAAGGATATCTGGGACACCTTCAAACAATGGAGAGTGTGGTTACACTTCCTGTATACTATGGCTTTCATGCAGAACACACAGGCTCTTTCTACTTATATCCCATCAATTGTCAAAAGTCTTGGATGGGCTAGTGTGGAAGCCAATGCTATGGCTTCTGTGGGTCTTTGGGGCGCTCTGGTGATGCTCTTAATCCTTACAAGAGTAGCAAACTACATTAGATCGCGTGGAATTCCTATTATGTTTCTATCTGCCTGGCAACTGGTGTGGATGGCCACTTTATATGGAGGAGCCTTTACTACAAATAACAAGTTGAAATATGCTATGCTGACTTTGCTTCAGGTATCCAGTGCTAATGGCCATGTGCTAAATACTAGTTGGTTATCTATGAATATGCGAAAACCTGCACAAAGGAGTGTGGCTTTAGCTTTGGTGGTGATGAGTGCGAATTTAGCAGGAATTTGCGCTGGACAGATTCTACGTCAGAACGATCTGCCGTTGTACCGGCATGCATTCCTGGCTTTGATGATTCTAAGTATATTTTCTCTAATTGTTGCTGTGACACTGTATACACAATATGTGGTGAGTAACAAGAAGTTGAACAGGAAATATCCTGTAGTGGATAGTTATGTAGGTTCAGTGAGCTATCTGGATTCCGTGGTGATTGTGGGGGAGACTGGGGAGGACGAAGAAGAGGAAATAAAGAGGAGAATAGCTGAGGTGAATGTAAAGAAATTGGAGATTAAGGAGACGTTTATTCAGCCGGAGGAGTATTTTAGATATAAGTTATGAATAATAGGGAATGGGTTTAATGTTTTATATTTGAAGTTAGCGTAGTTATAGATTGCGGAAAAGCTTGTAGCTCAGCACTTTCAGAATTTGTATTATGGTCTCTCTATCCTCGTAAGCTCTTAATTTCACTGTTCATAAAACTGCGGTTTTCCTTCTCATTCCACTATTCTCTATTTTACATATCCCTTAATTGTCTTTGTCGTATTTCCTCTTTATACTACCTAGTCTTCTGTAAAAGCCTTCTAGACGTGAAGCAACCGACTTTTACACTGTCCGCATTCTCATGTCTTTCCCTTCCTTTGTCTACACCCGAAGTTCACTTTAGTTGATCAAGATCTTCTCCTACAGTCAATTATACCCGACGAGTGACTGTAGGAGAAGTTCAGAGTGGAAATCAGTGGAGATGAATACAGTAGAGATGTATGTACTGGTGAGAAAGAGAGTATAAAGTCAGATGGTAGTACAAGGATAGTATTATGAAGCGAGATATACTTACAGTTTATTATGTATTTGCTGGATTTCAGCAGCTTGAATATCAAGGCTTTCAGAGATAGATATTGGAAGACAATAGATAGAAGATTTTAATACGTTTGGGTTATATAATACACATACTTTAGCAGAGATAGACACATTATTAACAAGAAAGCATTGAAATCAACCGTTGTGCTGAGATGAAGGCCGGAAATAACTAATTGGCCGTGAGGTAGCTCAAAATATAGTTGAAAAAAAAAAGAAGTAGGAGAGGAAAAATAATAGAAAATGATAAGAGAAGTAGAATCAATAAAACTACTAGAGAATAATTGAGAGTAGTAACATCCAAATAGAAGGCAAAAACTGCAGGAAGTATAATGCTAATGATCGATCAGTTGTACTGGTATGAAAACCAAGGATTTTGAAATGAGGGATATAATCATGATATCGAAGATATGTAAAAACCCTTCTAAAGGATTTGAATTGTCAGCCCATAGAAAAGCAATTTCTCGAGCAACGATCAGACGCCAAGCAGGCTGAAATAACGCCATTCTCGGGATTATAGAAAACTGAAACGAAGTCAATACATCGGGCCGAAAACCGCGAAATGGAGATGAGACATTACAGAAAAGGTAATACTCCTTTATTATTCCTGAATTTCATCCGCCATCCCTTTCTTTCCTCGAGAAAGCCTGAAATCCCTGATTGGATTCGCGAAATTCCTAAATTTCACCTTATACAATCCATTAGCTCCATCTTTAGCGGAAGACCGTTGACATTATAACTACGGCTAGCGCAATCCACTTCAATTCCATCAGCCCTTCTAAGTAATAAATTGCGCTATTCCTTCGTTCCTCATTTCCATATTTCCTTATTTCGCTTCCCTCTTCAAGGGTGCCGATTACGCAATTTCTGGCAGATTGGAATAATCGAAAGCTCAAATTAGCATCTTAGTTCACGTGCAGTGTCCTAATCGGGCAATAATAACAGCAGGGCACATAGAGTTATCTCTCATTGCAGAGCCCTGCGTTGAGTAGCGCGGGCTTACATTCCCGATGTAATAAACTCTATTACAGTTTATGACAGCGGAAACTCTAAGCCAAGGAACGCGAGTAGCAAGGGAAGATGAAAAATGAATGCTGAAAAGTCTTTATAAAAGGCCCATCAGTCAGTAGAAAATACAACATCTTTATTATAAATCTTTTTAATAATGACAATATAGTTCTTACAGCTTTTTTGTATCACTAAACTCATTCAAACTCCTTGTTTACTATGTCAGTTGAGAAGGAAAACCACAGCGTGCGGAGCTCGGAAACTTCCGGCTCCGAGATCTCAACTATTCCAACTACAATCATATATAACACAACCACAGGAACAACCACCACTATAGAGAAAAACTGGACCCCCGAGGAGGAAGCCGCAGCATACAAGAAACTGGATTTCACCATTATTCCTCTGCTATTCTTTGCTTTTTTCCTTCTACAGCTCGATAGAGGTAACATCGCCAATGCCCTGACGTCATCCCTTCGAGAGGATGTTGGATTAGACAATGACAGGATTAATGCTGGAAAAGCGCTGTTCAATGTCGCTATCGTTATTTTTGAGATCCCAGCTAATGTGCTGTTGCAGAAGTTCGGACCTTCTAGATGGTTGGGCTGCCAGGTGTTTGCCTGGTCTTTAGTAGCCACTTTGCAAGCATTGCAGACTAATTACGCCGGATTTTTGGTCACCCGTTTCTTTATGGGTGCGTTGGAAGGAGGATTTATTCCTGGTGCTCTGTACTACATCAGTACTTGGTACACTAAGAGCAGAACTACTACACGCTACAATTTCTATTTTCTAGGAAATGTATTTGCCTCTGCATGCTCCGGTCTTATTGCAGCTGGAATTCTGAAGGACATTGCCGGTGCACATGGGTTACCAGGCTGGAAATGGATTTTCATCATTGAAGGAGCTGCAGGACTTGGATACGGGATTATCTTTTTCCTTCTGCTCCCCGAATCACCCAGCAAGCCGTACTCAGTGTTTGGATACCCTCGATTCTTGTCACCCCGGGACTCTGAGATCATCCAGGGAGCTGTTCTGATTGATGATCCCGAGAAAATTAACGGAGACACGAAAATTACTGCTAAGGATATCTGGGACACCTTCAAACAATGGAGAGTGTGGTTACACTTCCTGTATACTATGGCTTTCATGCAAAACACTCAGGCCTTGTCTACTTATATTCCATCTATTGTAAAGAGTCTTGGATGGGCTAGTGTTCAGGCTAACGCTATGGCCTCTGTGGGTCTTTGGGGCGCTCTCGTCTTGCTGCTGATTCTTACAAGGGTGGCTAATTACATCAGATCACGCGGAATTCCCATTATCTTCTTGTCTGCCTGGCAATTGGTGTGGATGGCCACTTTATATGGAGGATCATTCACTACTAACAATAAGTTGAAGTACGCCTCCCTCACTCTGCTTCAGGTATCCAGTGCTAATGCTCACGTCTTGAACACTAGTTGGCTGTCTATGAATATGAGGAAGCCTGCACAGAGAAGTGTAGCATTAGCCCTTCTAATTATGAGTGCCAATATGGCAGGTATCTGTGCCGGCCAGATCTTACGTCAGAACGATCTGCCGTTGTACCGGCATGCTTTCCTGGCTCTGACAATTTTGAGTATTTTCTCTTTGATAGTTTCTGTGACGCTGTTTTCACAGTATGTGGTAAGCAACAAGAAATTGAACAAGAAGTACCCTGTGGTGGACAGTTTGATTGGGCCAGTAAGCTATCTGGATGCTGTGGTGATTGTTGGACAGACAAATGAAGATGAGAAAGAGGAAGTGAGGAAGAGAGTGGCTGAGGTGAATATAAAAACCTGGAGATCAAGGAGACGTTTATTCAGCCGGAGGAGTATTTCAGATATAAATTGTAATAGAATTATAGCAGAGAATGGGTTTAATGGGTTAAATTTGAAGCTGGCGTAGGGTTTGCAAAAGAGTCTGAAACTTGTAGTGTGCTGTTATGAAAGTGAGTATCGTGTTGGTCAGTAGGACAGTAGAAGCTTATACATCTCATGAAGGAGCCTGCGCTGACAATTGATTCTAATTTCACTGTAATCATCAAGCAGCTCTTTAGCTGGAATATCAAAAGTATTTGAGGTGCTTAGTAGACTTCCATTTGTCCTTTGAATTGAGGGCCCCGGTTTGGGTCACAGGAGACTAAGATCAGTCCAAGAAGTGGGGAAATGAAGAATGAGAATGAGGTCCATTCCCAGATGTTGCAACAATGGACTTTACGGATCATTTTCACTTATTCTAACTTGTTGTCGGGCTTATGTCAGTTTGTTAATGTATATTTCAAAGGGTAATATACATAAGCCATCTGGTTTCAAACTAACAAAGGATGTAGCCAGTCTTTAACGACTTAACTCAGCAAATATGTCAAAACCGACCAGATTTCTGTGAGAATCAGACTCAAGCCGTTCCCATCTAGAAGTAATACTATCGGTCAGGAGCTACTGTCAAATGTCTACATTTAAAGAGCGTTACAACATAATTCTAGTGTAGGGAGTCTAGTTGCGGGACAGATTATTGAAAAGTGCCTTCTATCCTGTCCCCAAAGTTGGAGATTACCTAGTAGCCGCAAAAGATATACTTGCGATATCTTAAAGACAATTTCACGAGAGTGAATCAATCTAACCTAAGAGCTTGAAAGTCCTCAGCAACACTCCGCAGCTTTACTACAGAATGGGCACAGAATCTCGCGAAAGTATCAAAATAGACAAGCAAAATGGTTTGAACAGCAGACACCAATGTAGACAACTCCAGAAGAATTTTCAGGATTTCGAGGTGACTATTTTAAAGATCATATTTGTTTGTACATTGACGACCGGTAGGTACTTGGAATTTTCAACCACATTACTCAGGACAGTACTTATCAGAACTTGCCGTATGAGATACTCTAACTTCAAATTCATTAATGTCACCAAAAACTTTTTATTCACCTATACGAACATTACTACAATAATTTGCCTGTCTGAGATGCCGAAAGGGTCAGAAAGATAATTGAAGGATGTGTTAGATTTACGTGGTTTTCTTTTTCTGGGCCACTGAATTTAAAGTAATAGTGAGGGGTTATTTTGGGATTAGCGTTCTTTCTTGAATATTTGGGGTTAGAATATGGGAAGGAGAAATAGATATCTAGTTGATAGAGATTGTGAGATCAGTAGCAAAAGAAACAAGAGGTATGTAGAACGATTCTGAAAAGCTGAGGTATATCCACCCTGAACTGTTCATGACTATGGGACTTTGAGAAGTTGGAATTACAGCAACAAGAAAGAAACATGGTAATAAATATGTTACAGTCTGAGCGAAGAATACAAAGATTCTAAGAGTAATAGGAGAAGAGACTGGAAAAATGTTGTTAATTCGACTGTTGCTTTCCAGGAAAGATCTCAAGAACGCCAAACAAACATAATTGCCTTTTAGGCTTTAAAGATAATCAACATGATGAAGATATAAAACTCAAGACATCAAAAAGGGCTCAGAGTAAATGCTACAAGAGATCCAGTGAGATAAGCAAAAGAATTGAAAAATCTTCTGAGTACATCGGAAACCAGAAGGGAGTCCAAATACACCACCAAGAGTCGTTAGTACTAACATCAATCGCACAAAGAAATTAATGATAATTGCAGGCAACCTAGAAAGTATTCAAAACAGGGATTTACGACTGCCGAGTCGTCTAAGCTGCCATGATTGCTCCGTTGAACCCCGAGGGGACACTCGGCCCGAGCCTTTAATGATTACATAACCTTTTATTAGCATTTAGTAGTTCATGCAAGCGAAATGTTTGACATACTGAATTGGGAAGCGTGCATGCAATATGCATAACAGTGCATACGTCAAAATCTCGGGCCCCGTCCTAAGGAATGAACTGAACTTATGATAAAACGGCAGATTGATGGAGCTGACGGTCATTAAATTGAACATAAATGGCTACCTACTAAAGAGTAACAAAATTTGCTTATTTTTGTTTTCATCGCATATCTAGCTTTTGAGTGATACATATATCACTGGAGAACCCGTTCTTGCAACAAAATGGCCTGAAAATCTGTAAAAAGGCTGTGGACAGAATCCAAAGCTTGTGTAGTTTTCAATTCCACAATTATCTACTCTTCAAACTACAGCTGTCAGTTGTTTGTATTCTTTGAAGAGCTGAATTGCTTGGGAATCCTGAATACCTGTAGTTAACTGCTACTCTCGTCAAACATGAAATGTAGAATCATTTATGGCCTCGACATCTCATATACGTTATAATGTTCTTTGGGGTAAAATATATTTGATAAAATTGTTACAAATACAGCGAACAATCTCTAGTTTTTTGCTTATAATCCTTACGTGACTCTTCAATGAATGAAAATCTCATAATTGTAATCTCTTTGCTTCACATGATAAACCTCAACTATGCATACTTGAAAAGCTGGTATTCCTTTCTATCTAAGCTGCTGTTATCTTTGTTATACAGAATACACTTCAGATCTCCGGAAATTGGACCGTGTAGCTCTGAGTTTTGATTCTGGGACTGAAAGTCACACCACACAACTATTCCTGTTTCTCTTCACTAACACATTGCAGTGTACGAAAGACGATGTAGCTTACAGCCCAATGATCTTAGAGCTTCTAATTACCCCATTGTACACTCCTAACCCACGTAGAAAAATATTGAAACTTTCACGCACTCAGTCGTCATGCCAAGTCTCCGAGTGTCATAATGGCATCATTCTCATACCAAGCGATCCTAATTCAGTGATCCTGAACCGCTTGTTGAGATTTTTACAAATATTTTCCTATTGCACCTTTATTTATCCGTCTACTAAGACTCTCAGAAGTACGAATACCTTCAAGAGTCACCCTGTATTCATACAACCATCTGATTATTGCTTCGGCGATCTTCTCAAGGCTGTCTAACCCAACATACCTTAATACTTCAACCCCACAAACTAGGAAACCGAGAATGAATATCGCATACCCTTGCAAACAAACTTTAACAAATACTTTCCAAAAGCCAATACCCTTATGAATTTCACTGTTCATTCATCCTTTCTCTTTACCACCGTTCAGGTCTCCTGGTTCTCGGGCCAGTCATCACATCTCCATCCAGCCCGTTCCGCTGGGTCTATGATCCGGTTACACCGCCGTAATAGGAAGGCAAGATGCCGTCATTAGGTTAAGCTTATATGTACGATTGCCGTATACATCCCAATCTGGAAACACATCCGTATGACGGAGAATATAAGTTTCAGTTGATAACGATTGTTTGGTAAGATCGCCGTTCCGGGATTCTGTATGGTGGGAGAGCAAATGTGGGGCTTTGTTTAATGCATCCGAGGCTCTTAATATGTACTAAATACAGACAGAAATCTGCGGGGAAAAACATCCCCGAGCAGCGAGACACCTCCATGCTGCACAGATGTAAGCCGTTAGGGGTTATCAGAGCCACAAGCTTACTTGTATAGAGTTACGCTAATACATTGTTGTTCTCATGTTTTTCCGGGAAACGCCAACGCTCCGTCGTTCGGAAAAAGAGAACAGCTTTTTTCCGAGCAACGGTGCGTTTCCCGTTTAGGCGGCCGAAACCTTAAAGTAAAACACGAGCATCGCGTACCGAATTGCCTTACTGGGACAAATATTGTTAACAATAAGCATTTTGCCGAGTATATTCGGTTTTCGTTGCTCCGATTTGCTCCGATTCGACTGCAAACCGTGACGGAGAACCGCATGATCAGTGTCGGAACAACAAAGAATTCCGAGTTCTCGGCTAGGCACCTGACCGTCTCAGACTCTCGGAAACCCATCATAAAGCTGAAGCGACGGAACTGAGGAGAATTTGCCATATTGTGCCGAAGCACTCAGCTACAGTCGCGTGTTTCAGCTACATATTTCATCTCACAAATCCCCTTTTACTCCGCATTTCGGAACTCATCAAAACTCATATCATCACGCACTAACAAGGTTACACCCGTTACACCCCTGCTCTTCTGGTTTATCCTGCCCGTCTCAGAAGAGCCCTGGGCTCCCCAGGCTACGGGAACTTTACGATCCATATACGCTATGTAGCATACGAAAAGGTTTCAGCCAAGAATACTACAGATTCTCAGATTTTTCCCGGGTTTCTTTCACGGCTGATTCTCGAACGGCGGGATAATTTTGAAGGCCTTTGAAACTGGAACTGTCGAAACTCAGTTGAACCGGAAGTAGCGGCTTTCGGTGACCTGTGGCCCTTCTCGGGATTTCAGCCCTTCCGCCGCCGATAGGTACCGTGTCTGCTGGTCCGTTCAATTTCGGATAAATAGCAGCGCACAGAGATGAAAACTCCTTTAATATTCTTGGCAGTTTACAGGGAGATGCGATGTAGAGTCAATAAGGTTACAGTTGAGCCGCTAGGGAAAACCTTACGCCTTTAGGTATCAACTTTATCCCCGGGAAACACGCGATGATATCATAGCAGCCCCGGAGAACGGGAAATCATAGACTATTCTCGCTTTCAACGGGTTTGACTGTAGCAGCCCTTCAGTAATCAGAACAATTCAGAGAACCACTTACATAACTGCACTGCGCCAGCGGTGGGGGCAGCAGACACACAAACAGATCACTCTTCTGGTATATCCCTGTTCCGGGTATAATCAACTTCCCCTGAGTTCTCCACTCTGTTTCTCCGCATCTGCTCCACATTCTCTCCACGATACCGTGCAAAACCAGCCTAGTTACCAACTTCAAACACTGCTAATAGTGCAAATAGCCCACTAAGTTACCCGTAGAATTCCGTTTTCATGTTTATTCACTCTCTACTGACGAACTTCAGTTAATTCCGATTCCAACTTTGCCATATCCAGAGCCTCATCCGCGGATTAATATCCATATTAGGCCGCCGTACCGGTGGGCCGGCTAAGTCGAACGCCCCGGCCCGACCGTACTATAAGGGGCCATCGGAACCCCCTCATATAAAGTTTGGAGCTTAGTTTAAGTTTAACAACCCGTGCCGAATTTGGCAAGATGGTTGGATTTAGCAAAACTTTAATGCAAAATGTGGAGAAACAACGATAGCCGTGAGTTTTTCCCCAGACAGTTGCTACACGGAAACGGTGCTCCCCGGGCTCTCTGCGTGACACTTCATCGCTTGCCTACTTGGTATATAAGGCGGTGTTCCCCACTGGATCAACCCCACATTTCCCCAGTTGATCCAATTTCTAATTTTCTCTCAGGGAATCATACCTAACCTAACTGAACCTAACCTAAGAAATCATCATGGGTAAATTTCTTGATATCAATACTGAAGGGAAGACGACCTACTACCGAGCTCGCGGCAAAGAGCTGCAGTTCCGTATCGGCTGCATCGCCGGTATCGGTTTCATGCTCTTTGGTTATGCCCAAGGTGTCATGGGCTCCCTGCTAACGCTACCTAACTTCAGGGAAACTTTCCCCGATATTGACACTTCCAAGGCCTCCGCTACGGATCACACTGCTACAATCCAGGGTGTCACTGTCGCTATCTACGAGATCGGCTGCATGATGGGTGCTCTATTTGCTATGACTTTTGGTGATGTCCTCGGCCGTCGCCGCATGGTGATGATCGGCTCTACTATTATGTGCATCGGTGTTATTCTACAGTGTTCCTCTTACTCTCTGGGCCAGCTTATCACTGGCCGTGTTATCACTGGTATTGGCAACGGTTTCAACACTGCAACCATTCCTACTTGGCAGTCTGAGTGCATCCGTGCCTCTCACAGAGGTAAATCCGTTATGGTGGCCCTGGCATTCAATATCTTTGGTGTTATGCTGTCTTACTGGATCGGGTTCGGATTCTACTTTGTGCCTAACAATTCTGTGGGCTGGAGATTCCCTATTGCGTTCCAGTGCTTGCTGTGCGTTTCTGTAGTGATTCTGTTCATCTGGGTGCCTGAATCTCCCCGTTGGCTTATCAAACAGGACCGTATTCAGGACGCTAAAGTTATTTTTGCTATTCTGGAAGATACAGACCCTGAAGACCCTGCTGTGCTGCAGAAGATTGCCGAAGTCGAGTCTCTCGCAGCTCAGGAAGGAGAAGATAAAGGATTCAATCTCAAGGCAGTGTTCACTAACGGCGAAAATAAGCATTTCCACCGTGCTATGCTTGCTGCCTGGTCCCAGGCTATGCAGCAGCTCACAGGAATCAATCTGATCACTTACTATGCTGGTACTATCTACGAAAAATACATTGGAATGTCTCCTCTCAACTCCAGAATTCTGGCTGCGTGCAATGGTACTGAGTACTTTATTGCCTCATGCTTTGCCTATCTATGGATTGAGAAGTACGGACGTCGTGGCCTGATGTTGTCTTGTGCGTTAGGAATGTCGCTCACTATGGTGGTTTTGGCAGCGTGCAACTGGGCTGCGGCTTACAAAGACGACAAGGCTTCGTCGTATGTTGCTGCGGTGTGCCTGTTCGTATTTAACTCCTTCTTTGCTGTGGGATGGCTGGGCGTGCCATGGTTGTACCCTGCTGAGATTTCTCCTTTGGAAGTGAGAGCTCCTATCAACGGTATTTCCACTGCTACTAACTGGTCCTTCAATTTCATGGTGGTGATGGTGACGCCTGTGTCTTTTGAGTCTATTGGATACAAGACTTATATTATTTTCGCGGTACTGAATATGGCTTTGGTGCCTGTAGTGTACTTTATGTATCCTGAGACTGCTGGCAGATCTTTGGAGGATATGGACAAGGTGTTCCAGCAGTCCAACCTCAAGACGCCATGGGATGTGGTGAAGATTGAGCGTAATATGCCTCGGGAGGAGGATATCTTGGAACATCATCATAGGCTTGGGGAGATGAAGGCTGAGGTGACTGTTTCTGAAGACTCGAGCAAGAATTAGATGTGTTTTATTTTATACGTTATGTATAGTTAATGACGGCAATTCAATGATTGATGTTATGTTATTTTATCCTGAGTTGTAGTAGTTATGATAGGTCATGTCTGTAGAATTATACTGAATCAACTAGTGAGAGAAGGTTTAGGCAATTATACTGGGTGAAGATCAGTTTCAGGGGGTCAGCGATCTAAGAGATCAGACTAAAGAAAGTGAGCTGGCTGTTTGCTAAGAGGAGACGCATTTCTGATTTTTTGAGAGTTAATTTGACCGACAAGTTGAAAAAAGAAAGGAGAGAACAATGTATAAAGCTGCCGATTGAGCAGATACAGTAGTTCTTAAGTAACATGAATTAGAAAGGTTTATTTAATGGAAAATGAACTCAGATGCTGTTTTTACACGCAAAATTAATTCTCATAACGCAAAAAGTGAGAATTAAGAGTCTTTCAGAGGAAGATATTTCCACCAGAAGCCCTCAGCATTAACTACCACAACGGTGTTGACTTGGTCTGCTTGATATTATAGCTAATCCACCAGATCCGGGGCTTTTTTCTACCTCAGTTGTGGCTTCTAACAGACTCGACGCTTGATTAAGAAGAATAATGTAAAAATATACAGTAATACAATCTGGATAGACTCTTAAGGCTCTGTTTGGAACTGTACAATCTAGTGAGCTTCGGAGGGAGAATACAGGTGAAGGTTTCATTCTCCAACCGGTTCTCCACCAGATTTAAGAGCCAAGCAGCAGTCAGGATTTCATGATTAGGCTCATAAAAATGCACTTACTAACAGCCCCAAAGCTTTACCAGACGTCTTTCTAGGCTTTGTGAACCTCTAAGATAGCTGAGTAAGTACGATGATTGGTGTTTGGAATCTTCTATGTCTACTGAAGGCTGTAAACATAATGAATCGACCGCTGCGATGAAGAAATGAAGCTCGCAAACAGCAATCTGAATCTGAATCTGATTATCTTTGAGCCTGATAACGTTGTGAGCTTCAATTCAATGATTTTGCAGCCTTTAAAACTGGTCCAGTTATAACGAAAGGTCCGTGTTTGATCAGAGAATCCTGGTTTGTTTGGCTTTAAACTGAACTATCAATCACTGGAGTAATAAATGCCGTGAAACAGCTGGCCATAGTAATATCTCCTATTTATACTCCTTTCATGTGCATTTTTATTCTATTAATTTCTTGAATTTTGGCCTAATATATTTATACTGGGATAGATTACAGTATTTCATTCATTATACTTCCCTGAAAACGTGTGCTGAATGACGGAGAAGTGTTGCTAATTCATTTCTTCACGCTTCAAGATGCTTGGACTTAGACAATAGCAAGAATCTTCGTATTGTGAGTACACTCGAAAGTATTTTCTATATAATATCTGAAGTCACACTACAGCTGAGGTCCCGTGCCAGAGATTCACTGGATTATCCGCTAGATACGGCAGCAGTCGAAAAGCAATTTGTTACTATCCACCTGATCGTTAGATGAAAATAAGACTATTTAGAATGAGAGAATTGAGCCTCTACTTTTAGTTGAAGGTCGATAACTATTATATCACTGCTTCATCCTCTTTTCACAGCCCCATAACGTCTATATACACGAACCACATTATAGATGCCTACCTCATCTCCTTTTTTTAGAACCATGAATAGCACATCTACGCAAGAGTAGCAGCTGACTTCGGCTAAGGAAGCCTTTACGTAAAGTCGGCTGTTCCGCTTTTTCTTCACATCCGAAGCCGTTAAGAGCCGACTCGCCGATCACACTCCCGTGGTGAGAGCCGAAGTCTATCATTTATGAAATGAGATGTGAGATTCATTTGCCTTGAGAAGTACGCTATTTCCTATATATATAGACAGTTCTTGAAGAATTGAAAAAGATGCCCGCCCTCCAGACTGTCTCATATCTTCAATGAGACTTTGGTGTTTTGGGGGAGACCAGAAACCCAAGGGTACCACCGTGAGAAGCAATGAGTATATCACAGTTGAGTGATAGGTCATCTTTCCTACTGCTAACCACAGTGAATCCCACTATACCGGTGAGAATATCGTAAATTCCTTTGATTTTGATTGTGCTGTGGATCTAGGCAACTTGAAGAGTTATTTAACTAATGTTTTTGCTGATATTTCCATCAATAATCCTCTCGCTTGTAGAGGAGACGTTCTCTGATGGGTTTTCATAGTCTACAGTGTTCGGTGTGCCAAATTCCCCAGTTATAACCATTCGCTAGAAATCTGAGCTCCAGTATGCAACGAAGTACTACTTTTGAACTCTCATAATGAGCGGGTTAACTATATAAAAAGACAGAAAGCATGGAGAATGATGGAAAATAAGAACCAGGTAAGAGTGAAAATTCAAGCCATACGTCTCATCTCAGTTCCTTACACTGGCATGTGATTGTAAGAAGTATCAATATACATTTTCACGCTTTTCTCTACTCTATTGTCATAGACATATGATCGACATACAAATCAACTTAACAGCAGAAAAGTGGGCTGTTATTATCCTCTGAATGACAGTTATACTCCCTGTGAATGGCCGCATATTGGAAGCAAACTGCTAAGGAGAAGTAAAAATCCGATTACGTCATGTTTATTTAATCTATCGCATTGTATTGTTCTACTTTCTATAACTTCCCCAGTTTTCGTTTCAATTCCGCGATCTTCGCGTTTTTCTGCATTACCAGCTTTCATTTAGGAGACAAACTCCATGATTCACGTCTTCGAAGAATCAAGATGACTGGCAGATATCGGAAATTTGTATTCGTTTGTATTCTCCTTCGGCTCGCATAGGTTCACTGAGGTTCGGTCCTTGAAACATAAGCAGCACCGGTATCCACAGCTGCAAGCCACACAAAGCAAAAACTGATATACTTTGCGGTCCAGATTCAGGTGATGTTCGGCTATCTCAGTTGCGTATCGCAAGAATTCCCCGAACAGTTTGGTTATTTCATCGCCGGTTTCCGAGATGCCATATAAGGTTCGCGCGACTATAAGGTTAGTGGAAGCTGCGTGTCTCATCAAAGATGAGTTTCCCAAAGCGGAAGTAGATTTCAACAGCCTATGAGCCACGTGAATGAGATGGATTGAATGTTTGAGGCCAGGGTGTTAGGTATTATCTCAAAACATGCAAATATAGATTCAAGTGGCTTTCAGGAAGTTGTATTCAAAAGTCTGATCCACCAAAATGCACTCCAAGCTTCCTGGTAGCTGCTTGTTAATCCCATCCTGGTCGGCTGTGCCTGAAAGCTTAATCTTAAAATCCAAACGTTAACTCATCTATGACATAACAGTTGTTCTAAAAATAGCACTAGTTTGGTTCGGTACATTCAAACGGCTCTTCCGCGTCGAAGCCCGCCACAGTGCGGTTCGTTTGGGCTATTAGACTTCTATATGAAGGAATAAACAGTCATAATCATTTCCTTTTTGGCTAAAGTTGGCTCTGCTATTGTATAAAACACGCCGTGCGAAGAAACTGTCTAAGGTTGAACAATAGGTATGGCTGGCAGACATCGTGTCTCCTCTGCTACGGCCGGGCTTCAGAATGACCCGTTTGGCACCGAAAAGGCTGTAAATGAAGAATTTGGTGGTCTCGTGGTTGATCATGATATGTAGAAGTCAGTATATAATGATAGTACGTCACGGACAAACCTAAAAAAGGCTCAGGTTTGCTTGAATTCATGCCAGAGATCAACTTGGAAAGTGAGATGCAGAATAGAGTGCATTTCAAAGGAAATGAAGATTTCCAGCTTGATATTTCAATCAAATCGACTCTCTAAACGTCTTTTAAATATCTAATTATCTCAAAACGACGGAAACTCTCGTTTTTTTGCTTCTTTTGTTCCATGAAACCTCTCTGTAGCATAAATGATCAAATACACAATCTGTCAGAGCTTCCGTACTCAGCACCGGAAAAAGGAGCCCCACAACCTACATATACAAACCGTCTATGCATTTAAGCTAATTCTAACTCCTCGAACCTCTCAATACACCTCTTCTACCTCTTCTACCTCTTCTTCCACCTCCATTACCTCCTCTACTATCCACTCAACATTCCATTCCTGCACCTATATGCATCCTTCTGTACTCCTCTGCAGCGCCAACCTTATTCGCTCCGTACACCCTTCGTACCTCAGTCCAAGCACAGACACGAAGATCCATAGAACAACTCCGTTCCACATACCCAAGTCTTGTCTCTGCCGCAGTGAATCGCGACCCGCGGAACCCTCGGAACGTATATCGGCATTAGAATGAAGCATTTCCGAGCAGAATCTATCTGGATATTCGCTGATTGGTTTAATTGATTTTTCATGATAAGCTGGGCTGATTGACTCGTTCATTTGCATCGCAAACCGGAATTCAACAACCTCACTGGGATATATCAACAATGGGGCGACGCAAAATCGAAATCAAACCGCTGACGGATGAGCGGAACCGCTCGGTGTAAGTACAAATGCGGGTGTCTGTGGCAGGCGGGAGCGGAAGCGGAAACGGGAGTGGGAAGTGGCACAAACTCCGAGATTCCGAGATTCCGAGATTCCGAGGTTTGAAGCGGCTCGGGAAAAAACTCGGAGAAGAGGAATCGCTAGGTATTTCGGAAGAAAGAATTGGCGTCGGAATGGCAAGCTGGAAGGCTGAAATGTCGGGAAACTGCAATGGATGGATTTGAATTTGGGGGGTCGGAAAGAAGCTATTTGAAAAAATAGATGAAAAGGAGTGAAAATGAAGGAAATGAAGGAAATAAATGACTTTTGAATGAAAATGAGTGAAAATACTTTTCGGCTTTATATTTGTTCAGTTATGGCTTTCCAGAAATTCGGTTTCTTTTATCTTTTATGCATTTATAAGGCTGTGAAAAATGGAAAATCCACTTTCCTTGATCTTCTATGGTTTTTTTTCTCTGTTGATATTTTATTTCTATGGTTGGATAATAAAGAAAAGGAAGAAAAGAGGAAATGATAAGAAAGAAAAAGAAAAGATGGTAGGAAGAAAACTTCACTGAGTTTCCTATAGAAGATGCGTTTCTGGGGATTTTATTATCAATCAGAATCTGAATTCCTTGTTGAATGTTTCAGTTTTATTAGATTATTCGGTGTTTGTTATTCAAGGTGTTTATATTTTTATTTCTACTATTTCTATTTCTGTTATTTCTATTATTTCTACTATTTATATTTCTATTATCTCAATTTCTATTATTTTCATCTCTATCATATCATTCATATCATTCATATCATTCATATCATTCATATCATTCATATCATTCATATCATTCATATCATTCATATCATTCATATCATTCATATCATTCATATCATTCATATCATTCATATCATTCATATCATTCATATCATTCATATCATTCATATCCCTATCCCTCCTCCTCCTCTCCCTCCTGCTATCCAAACACATACCACTCAACTCCTACTAACATTCACAGAACATTCCTAAAACGTAAAGCCGGACTGTTCAAAAAAGCCCACGAATTAGCAGTACTGTGTCAAGTAGATTTAGCCGTCGTGATCTTTGCTAATAACGAGAAACTCTATGAATACACTACAATGACCCACGATGAGCTCATCTCCAGGTATCAAACAGCAGTACCGCAAGAACAGAAAAGCCAGGCAGATTTAGATAAAATCTATGAACACGAAGGAGAAGGCGATGATGCCGCCGTAGGAGAAGGCAGCGGAAGCGGCAGTGCCGCAAGTATAAACGTAAACCCATCTAATGGGATCCGCTCAGGTTCAAGTAGTCGTAACAGTAGTTTAACTAGGCCTGGGCCTCCTGTAGTAGTAACTGGGATGCCAGGAATGCCTGGGATGCCAGGAGTGCCAGGGATTCCTCCAGCTCAGCCTGGGATGCCGAATTTCAATCCGAATAACGCTTATATGGCACCACAGCAATACCCGCGCGGAGAGAAGCGGAATTCTGCCGTTTTCAACGCTCAGAATCACAAGAGATCGAAATCCAGCGCATCTGCCGGCTCAACAGCTTCGGAACAAACACAAGTTACAAAAACGGAACAAAATACCGTTCCTGGTAACTCGGCGGGTGGTAATAACTACTCAAACAGGTTTGTACCTCCTTTATCTCCCGTACATTCTACTTCTGGAGGAACTGCGCCCCCAGCGTTCCGTTCCACAGCGTCACAAAGGCCTCGGCTGAAAGTACAAATACCAGGTTTGAAACCTGAACGAACAGCCGAAGACGCTGCTCGGGAAGGTGGAGACGGGACAACCGATGTGACACAATCGGGATTAAATCCGTCACCAACAAATACTACTAACAATCCACAAACTATTCCGAACGCGTCAAATTCTAATAATAACACTAACAACAATAACAATAACAACAACAACAACAACAACAACACAAACACGAATCCAAATATACCAAATGTCTCGGCAAACCCGGCTTATTTTGTACCACACCAATTATCTCCCTCCCTCGGAACGGGGCTCAACTCGGCATTCATCCGATCACAATTCTTCCCGACAACAGACCCGGCCGGCGGACCACAACAAACTCCGCTTTCCGCTCTGCCGAGCCGCTATGTAATGGAGAATTTACCGTCTCCGCTGAACTACTATAACGATTGGAGTATACCATTCGGCTCAGCGGCACCGAGCGCCGGGCCGAACCCTCTAGGAATGACTTTTAGTAACTCTTTTGTACCACCATCAGTAGCCGTATCTCGGAATAGCCTCGGAGGAGCCGAAGGACTCACATCACCGACACAGCTAAACACAATGCTGGGCTACCCTGAGCTGAGGAACTCTCCGTTAGTGCCGACATTTGCCGAAAGACGAGCCGAAAGCGGCACAGGCAGTTCCGGTGCCGTTGGTGGCGCAGGCGGTACGGCAGGGTCAGGCGGAGATGGCACTACTAGCGGATTAGCGGGGCCTTCGGCTGGCAGTTTGGAAGTGGCAGTTGAAAGCGGTGGCACAACGCCGGAAACCGGAGGAACAGCAGTCCGCGACGGTCAAAATAGGAGTAATTCGGGAAGCGGGAAATGGAAGTGAGGGAATTTCATGTACACATAGAGGCCCAGAAATATGGGGATTAGGTACTTATCTGTTGTAAGGAAGTCAGGAAACCGGAATGGGATAGCAGCAGAATTCAAATCTGTGTGCTGGTTGTTCAGATATGCGGTTGAAGGACCACAGATACGGAAACCGGGTAGAAAAAGCGGAATAGTCGGAGGTTTAATCCGAGCTTTGAGCCGAGGTTGAAGCCGAGGTTGAAGCCGAGGTTGAAGCCGAGGTTTGAAGCTTCCGTTGTAAGTTTATGGAGGGATGAAAGCCGGTGAAATCCGGTGAAATCCGGTTAGTCTCGTGGCTTTACCATCGAAGGAAAGTGTGAATCATTACTAGAGGATTACTGGTTTGTATGTATATATGTATTTTAAACGGGATTTTCACCAACTACGATAAAAAGGAAGAGCAAGTGAGGGGTGTACGAAAAGAATAAAGATAGATGAGACCAATACATCGAGCGCAGCTGGGAGAAACACGTAAAGAATAAATCCTAGTGCTTACGCTGACGACTGTAAACACCATATCTGGCACTCATTAAACCAATTATCAAGTTAGAAGCACATTTCAGTCAAAAGATGGTATATCGGAATACTCTACAGATTCCAGATTCCAGATTCCACAGATTCTACAGATTCTACAAAAGGCCAAAGCAACAGTATACTTGCTCTACACGATTTATGAGACTCACCACTGTATTCAGTTCAATTGTAAGTCCGAATACCTCTAAAGATACCTGTTTTTATACTCGTTTATACCTGTTATGAAGCCAACTACGTAGGCTTTCTGGTGGCTGAAAATTGTATCTGCTGGGACAAATATATCTATATAAGGACGATAAATCCCCCATGGAATTTTCTCTGCTATCGTTGCTCTTCTACTTCTCGTAATAGACGAGAAGAAAGGTAGAAAGTAAGATATGACAGAATAACCCATTCACAGTAGTGTATTATCGTAGTTCCTGCTTCTATTTCCTGCCTGATTCCGTTCAACCAAAACTGGATTCTTAATTTCCAAGCCAGAGTCGCTAGATCTCATAAACGTATATAGTAGTAGATCTGGGCCAAGTAGAGAAGCTGAAGTAGATAAGCTGAAGATAGTGGTAAATAGCTATTATAAAGCAGAGAACCTTTGCTGTTCTGTATAAAGGAGAAGTATTTGGCTATCACATATCACTGAATAATGTGTATAGATGAATTCCAATTTAAAAGTAGGAGAAGGACTTGTTTGAGGGACTCGCGGTGTTCATTTCTCCATCCTATGGATATAAAAGGTGTAAAACAAAGTGATAATGACGGTTGGAAATGAATAAGACTGAAAAGCGTGAAATAAGCAAAGAAAGAAATAGGAGAAATAGCGGGAATAAATCCGGAAACCACGTAAAGCAGAGAAAGAAAATATGAGAGGAAATGGTTGAATTATTAGAGTGAGAAGCAATTGATTTCTTTTCCCTTTGTAGATTCCAGATTTTGGAGTATCAGATAGTTGAATTTACCGTCTTAGTAGGAATTTTGCGTCTTCTGATAGCAAGAAGCAGGAAACTCAGAGTAGTTATGGAAATAAAGAGAAAGAAATCCAGATCATTCTTTTCCTTGATTAACAAGAGTACGGAAAGCAGTGTTAATTCTTGCTAAACCTGGGCTAGAGATTAACGGAGGCTGTAGTGAGGTAAATGCACTGAATTCATGTGAGTAGAAGGATGAAAGGTCCTGTTCAGCTGTTTGCTAATTTTCGTACTCTTCAAGGTTAAAACTACAGCAAGAATACCAGAAATCACGCTTTAATCCTTGATTTCCCAAAACTTATTACTACAGCGTGAATACCAGAAACCACGCTTTAATCCTTAATTTCCTACAGCTTATTCTCATTTCTTGTTTGCTTAATTTCGCTCAGGAGAAGGCAAATTATCTCTTATGAACCTTGAGGTAGGAGGTATCATCACTTCCTTCCTTCCTTTCCTTCCTTTCCTTCCTTTCCTTCCTTTCCTTCCTTTCCCAGCTTATAATATACTACTTTCAGCCTTTTTTTCTATCTTTCTCTGCTCCTTCTCTTCTCTTTCTCTTCCTATTCCTATTTCCGCTTCTTCTCTTCCTCTCTTCCTCTCTTCCTCTCTCCCTTTCTCCCTCTCTTCCTACAACTACAAATAAAGCAATACACTAAACTAAATTCCTTGCCTACACAGCTAAACCTACTCCTACTTCTCATACGGCTCCTACTCCTAATTCTTAGGCTGCTTAGTGAATCTCAAATAAGGCTTGACCTCCTTAAACTCACCAAACTTCTTCTTAGCATCCTCATTGCTCACACTAGGAGGAATAATAACATCCTGTCCATAAGTCCAGTTAATAGGAGTAGCCACTCCATTGGCATCTGCAACCTGCAAAGCCTCTACAACTCTCAGAATCTCAGCAGAGTTTCTACCTGTAGACGCAGGATACGTCATAATCAGTCTAACCTTCTTAGCAGGATCAATAACGAATACTGATCTCACAGTAAAGGCAACTTCTCCCTTAGCCAGCTTCTCAAATCCTTCCTGATCAACCATATCGTAGAGAAACGCAACTTTCCCGTCGTCAGCAATGATAGGATAGCTGAATTTCTTCCCCTGAGTGGAAGTCTCTTCGATATCTTTGATCCATTCCTTATGAGAATCCACAGGATCAACGCTGAGCCCAATCAGCTTAGTATTCAGTTTATCGAATTCCGGCTTCAATGCGGCAAAAGCTCCGAGCTCGGTGGTGCAAACAGGCGTGAAATCGGCCGGATGTGAGAACAAAACACACCAGGAATCCCCAATATAGTCGTGGAAATTAATCTTCCCTACAGAAGAGTCGGCAGAGAAGTCCGGGGCCGATCCGCCGATCCGCAAACGCGGCTGGTCTTCGGGCTTGAAAGACAGGAACCGGGCGGCAACGCGGGGTGCGGGGAAACCATTGCGGGGTGCTACAAACGCGGCACGGGGCACAGAGCCGGAAGCGGCCCGAAGGGCAGTTCTAGAAGCAGTACGAAGAACTGAGAACATAGTAGAAGAGATATATCGGTTAAACGGTAGTTAAACGGCAGTTAAACGGCAGTTAAACGGCAGTTATAGCAAACAGACGGGATGTTTGGGTTTCTTACTACTCGGATTTGTCGTTTGATAGCTGGAAAATGAAGGATTTGTAGGAATACAACGGCAATTGACGGAAATGGGGGGATGGAAATAACCAGAAAGAATGCCGAAGAAGGTGAAATTCGGTTGGCTGGAGGGGTATAAATTGATGATGTCATCTGGAATTAAGGACATGACATCTCAGTGTGGAGTGAGAGGAGAGCCGAGGTGGGGAGGGGGGAGGGGAGAGAAAGGGAGTGGAGTGAAGCGGAGAGTGAAAAGAATAAACAGAAAAAAGGGGATAGAAGGACTA
Source organism: Sporopachydermia lactativora (assembly GCA_030579575.1). Lineage (NCBI taxonomy): Eukaryota > Fungi > Ascomycota > Sporopachydermiomycetes > Sporopachydermiales > Sporopachydermiaceae > Sporopachydermia > Sporopachydermia lactativora. Next base: position 33,141 of record JAKTRH010000106.1, read on the forward strand.
GGTGGAGACTAGCAAGCCGAGAAAGATTGTATTGCTCCTTGAGCTGACCCGCGAGAAGGCCGAGTCAGAAATCGCAGGAAAACTCGATTACGTCATCCGAAAGATACCTCAGTGGATACCTCACTGATATTTATACATTGCCGCACCGCTCTGCTACAAATCTACCTTTTCGCCGTATCAATACCACTATAATCCTACTATCCAAGCATATTTTCAGCCCCACTACCGATTTCAACCCATAAACCCTCATTTAAACACCCCCTTCATAACCACCCCTTCGTGTCCCATAACAGCTCGCCCCGTGTTTCCCACACCTCGCGTCTCCTCCCGCGTGCCGCGTTTGTTTTCATTACTCCAAATCAGGAAACCCCGAACTAACAAAACAATCCGCTTCTCTCCGCTTTTCCTTCCGTTTATCATCAACTTCGGCCCGTCTCGGGATTATCTCGGCATTCTCTCGGCATTTTCCTATCCTTTTGTACAAATATTCCACCCGCCAAACAAACTCCACAATGGCGGGACCTCCTATCACCAATTCTCGCGCTTCAATCCGTGCTTCAATGCGGGCTTCAATGCGTCCCTCGGGTAATTCCTCAGCCACATCTAATACTGCTGCGCCACGCCGCAACCCGCAGCCGGCAGCCGGCCCGGACGAATCCAACATCAACGTTTTCGTCCGCTGCCGAGGCCGTAACGACAGAGAAGTCCAGGAAAACTCTGCAGTCGTAGTTTCTACAACTGGTATAAATGGCAAAGAAATAACTCTACAAACTGGTAACGCCTCCGGACAGTCCAAAACGTATACTTTCGACGGGGTTTTCGGCCCGGAAAGCGACCAGACAATGTTGTACGACGGTGTGGCTGCCAACGTGTTAACAGAGATGCTCCAAGGGTATAATTGTACTATTTTCGCTTATGGACAGACTGGAACTGGTAAAACGTATACAATGTCAGGTGATATGAGTGAATTAGCGGGGAGCGGCGATCAATTGGGTGCCGATTGCTGTAAAATTGATGGTAATATCGCTGGAATTTCAAGTATTTCAAGCAATTCCCCCAGCCATTTATCGGAAAAAGCAGGTATAATCCCGCGAATTCTGTTCCATTTATTCCGTCAATTAGGCAGCTCCACTCCCAACGCCTCAGAACCGGAATACGACGTGAAAATCTCATTTATAGAACTGTATAACGAAGAACTAAGAGATCTACTAGCAGGGCCAGAAGACCGCCGAGTCCGCATATACGATGACACCTCAGCCACCAAACGCGGGATAACCGTACAAGGAATGGAGGAAGTCCACATCCGAACCGCTGCCGAGGGGTTACAATTACTGCGCCACGGTTCCCGTAAACGGCAAGTAGCAGCCACACAATGTAATGATCTATCATCTCGTAGTCACTCAGTTTTCACTATCACCGCGTATATCCGAGAACCGTCGCCGTCAGGTGACGACGTGCTCCGAGTCGGGAAGCTGAATTTAGTGGATCTGGCCGGTTCGGAGAATATCGGAAGATCCGGGGCGGAACATCGGAGAGCTCGGGAAGCAGGGATGATTAATCAGTCGCTTCTGACCCTCGGAAGAGTTATAAACGCTTTAGTAGACCGAGCGCCACATATTCCGTATCGGGAATCGAAGCTGACGCGGCTTTTACAGGATTCCCTCGGTGGTGGTACTAAAACTTGTATTGTAGCCACAGTTTCCCCCGCTCGGGCCGCTTTAGATGAGACATTATCCACTTTAGAGTACGCTAGCCGGGCTAAAAACATCCGTAATAGGCCGACGGCTAATGCTAGTGTGGCTAAAGCGGCGTTAGTGAAAGAATATGTGGCGCAGTTAGCCCGATTAAGGTCTGAATTAGCGTCGGCTCGGGCTAAAGACGGAGTTTATCTCCCGACTGAGGCGCACGAAGCTTTAATAGCGGAATCGGAGTCTCGGCGGGTGGAAGCTTCGGAGGCTCGGCTGAGGGTGGAGGCTTTAGAGGCGCAATTGAGGCGTGCAGCTGTTGAAAGAGAGGCGCAGGTGAAAGAGATGGAAGTGGCGCAGCAAGTGGCGGAAACGGCAGCACGGGAGGCGCAGCAGAAGGCGCAATTACTGGAACAGGAAGCAGAAAAGGCGCAGCAAGAGGCGCAGGTCCTAAAACGGGATAAAGACCTATTGCAAACACAATTACAAACAATATCGGATATTGTAACACAATTACAATCCCGTGTGGCGCATAAAGCCGAAATAGAACAAGAAAACTTCCAAAATTGGTCTGTGGCTCAGCTGAATGTGGCGCAGTTGGCTGAAGAAGCGACAAAAGCAGTAGAATCAGCCACAGCAGAAGCCACACAATTCCACAACAGCCACTCCAACGCTGTCGCCACATTTATTTCCGGCCACAACGCCGCCACAGCCGCCGCTCAACAGCGCATCCGCCAAGCAGCCACCGCTTTCCAAACCCGTTTAACGCATTTGGAGGCTCAGCTCGCCGAATCAGGCAATAAAATCACTACCTGCGCCACAGGAATCGACTCAGTAAAGCAAGCAGTCCGAACTGGGATTGCAGCGGAATTGGCGGCGCTTTCAGCCGCTGCCGACGGCTTAGCAGCCACAGCGGAAGAACAAATCGACGCGGTAAGGGCGGAAGTGCAATTGGCGTTTAACCAGATTGGGAAACAGTTCAAAACAGTTGTGGCGTCGTGCCAGGAAGCTGTGGCGCAGCAAATGGTTTCAGCTGATGAACTGAGAGCCGCTTTAGCGGCTTCCGCAGCGGAAAACCGTCGGCTGGTGCGACGCCACGCTGAAAACGCCGCTGGTGCCGCAGAAGCCGAAAAACAAGCCACAGAAGCCGAAAAACAGAGGCTTTTAGCTTCTGTGGCTGAAGCTATAGAAGCCTTTTGTGTTTCTAAAAATTCCCGTGTGGCTGAAGGACACCGAAATGTGGCGCAAGGGTTCAGCGAAATCGACGCCCGAGTAGGAAATACGGCGGAAGAAGCCGGAGCGGCAGTTGGTCGGTGGCTGAATGACGCACAAACGCATGGCACGGAATTAGCAGCGGCAAAAGCTCGGTTGAAGGAAGATTTAGTGGCTGCGCACGGCCATCTCGACACGTGCTTGGCGGAAATGCGAGCGGCAGCGGGCCGAGGCCGCGGAGAAGCTGTGGCGCAGATAGAGGCGCAGATTAATGGGTTAGAGGCTAAAATGGGCAGTTTAGAAGAGTTTTCTGTGGCTTTGCAGGCTGAAAATGTGGCTGGGGTGGCGCGATTACAAGGCGAAGTGGCTCAATTGAGACATTTGGTGGCTGAAGAGAGTGAATCAAGTGTGGCTGAAGTTGCCAGTGTAGAAAATACGGCTACAGAATTTGCCGAGAAAGCGGAAACATTAGTATCTCAGTTTAAATCTGTGTATACGGGATACGCCACAGAAGCTGCCACAGCTATATCAAATGGGGCTGAAAAAGTGGCGCAGCACACGCTGAAAAGGGATACTGAGGCTCCTGTAGACGTAAAAATGCTCTCTAATGAGGCGCCGGTGGCGCAGAATTTAGAAACCCGGCAAGAATCGACAGAGGAAATAGAAATGACGGAAGCAGCGAACTCTGTGGAGTCGGCAGAGTCGGCAAAATATGCCGAAAAGAGAGAATCCACGGAAAATGCCGAAAGTTGCGCCACAATTGCTGCGCCACGACCTCCGTTAATGCCTATTGAAGTTACAAATACCCTTATACCCGCAGAAACTGATAAACCGTTGAGCCGGAAACGGGCTGGAAGTTTCACCGGATCGGTTAAAAGATCCCGTGTTTAGCGGAAGTTGAAGCGGATGCCGAAATTGAAGTTGAAGTTGTAATGTATTTTTATCCCGTGTTATTATTAGTGAATGAGAATTCTAAATAGAAGAAGAATGGTGTGTTTATTATACGATTTGCGTAGAGAGGGATAAAGGTGTGGGAAAGATGTGGAAAGATGTGGAAAGATGTGAGAGACTTGAGAGAGATAAGGGAATTTAGGCAACGGAAAGCTGAGAAGTGGCTGAGTAGCTGAGTGGCTCAGGCTGGATGGAAATGGAATTCTAATCGGTAAATCAGTGGTAAATCAACGGTAAATTAACGGTAAATCAACAGTAAAGGAGCTTTGAAACTCTGCGAGCTGCTGCTGCGCCACAATGATGTACAAACTGTGGCTCTTGCGGTTCATATTTTGTGGCTTGTGGCTCACTCATTCCGCCCTCAAATCCCATTTCCCGCTCAGAACGTCTCATCTCGTCTCGTCTCTTCTCTTCTCTTTTATTCTACTCTTTTATTCTACTCTTCCATTCTACAATTCAATAGTCCAACCATAATGAAATCAACCATTCATTTCATTCATTCTATGCAAATTGTAGATACCGCAATTCATTTCTCTCCTTCCCTCCTTCCTTCCGTTCTTCCGCCCCACTCATCCCGCTCCGTTCGGACTTCTCGTTGTACTGCCGAACGGAGAAACTCGGAATACGCAAACTGCAACACCCTGCGTCTCTTTCTTTCCCTATATAATTTCCTCTCTTTCTCTCTCTGTTTATTTGTACTCATCGATCCTCGGCAGCCACAAAACACCAAATGCCGATTGTGGATCCGAGAAATGATTTCCATGCCGCTGTCCGGGTAATCAAATACTCACAGTTTCCATCGTATTTACGGGATTTTTTCCAATTATATCACAAGATCCATTGATTTGCTTTTCAAATTGTTATTCTGCCATTCCGAGGTTTTTGTTTTCCGCTGTTTAATTCGCTCTAATTTTATGTACTTTTCCGCTCCAGTGGTTGACTAAAATTTGACAGAATCGGTGGAAATTTACGGAAATTCTGTAATATTTCATGGAAATTTTGGCAAATTCCCTAAAATTATATGCGTTTTCACTTGCATTTCAATTCCTAATAGTCCATTTCTTCGGCTTTTCATGACAAAGTAGCGAATTTACCTGAATGTCTGTGATTTCACTAATAATCGTACCATAAAACCTACTAGTAAATCTATTAGCAGATTCCCATAGGAAACTTCATTTAATTACTCTTCAATTCCATAATTCAAGTTGAAATCCAATCCCCCTAATCTTCTACTTCTTTAACCAAATCTTCTTGTACAATTCCGGTTTCCAAACGCAGATACGGAAAGAATTTGCGGTGTTTATAATGTTTTTTCCCCGTCCAGACAGCTTATAGATATGAAAACCAGTAAATTTTCTCATAAATTCTCTCGATCTTCTCAACTTCAGAGCCCAGAATTCAAATTTGTTTACTTATAGTTGTGAATTGTCGCTATATGGAAGAAATTTATACAGTATAATAATAATCTGCGTAATATCCTGGGTTTTAGACGTTCTAAAGGTCGTTAAATTCTCTTTAGAATGTCTAAATTTCTTTTCATATCCGGTTAAATTCCATCAATTGCGGCAAATGTTACCCAATTCGCACCACTACCGCGAATTTTGAGCCACATTCAGCCACATTCAGCCACATTCAGCCACATTCAGCCACAATTACCTACAATTCATACCTATTATAAACCCCTACATCTATAAACTCCGCCATTGCCCCTCACATCACTACACAATCTTTCCCACGTTTCTTCTCCTCTTTCCCGCCATGCATCCGCTTCAGCCGCTCCTCGGCCCGCTTGTCTCCGCCCTGCGCGGCCCGCGTAAACCATTCCCGAGCCTGCGCCTCATCCGCCTCACATCCAATCCCGCGTTCTAAGAAATGGCCCAGCGTAAACTGCGCCTTCGGATATCCTAAAGCGGCAGACCGCCGAGCCCATTCGTACGCTTCGTCGTCATTCTGATCCAAGATTCCTTCCGCTCCTACCATATACCACGCACACATTGCTAGCATCGACGGAGCATCCCCAGCCATTGCCGCCACTGTATAGTAATGAATAGACAGCGCAGGGTCTTGTGGACATCCGAGCAAGCCGAATTCATAGCACCGGCCGAGCTTAGCCGCGGCAGGCACAAACCCGAGTTCCGCTGATCGGCTTAGCAATTGTACTGCGTATTGCTCATCCCGAAGTACAACGTCTCCTAATCCGTCTTCATAGATCCGAGCTAGCATGTACGGTGCCCCCGCTGTGAATTCTGTGGCGGCATCGGAAGCTCTTTGTAACCATTTAACTCCGTCCTGTTTAACCATCGGCGCGGTTCCGAGTCCTAATTTACCGAGATAGCATGCTTCTCCTAAACGGAACATTGCAGCAGGGTGGTTTTTAGCCGCAGCGGCTTTTAGGAATTGTACGGCCCGTCGGACGTCCCGTGAGGTTCCCCAGCCAAATTCGCAGCATAAAGCGGCTCGGAATGCCGCTTCTACGTGGCCATGTTTAGCAGCTAATTGGAAAAGGGTGAAAGCTTCTTTATGGTCAGGTTTACCCGAGTTTGAGAGTACGCCTGAGGCGTAGATGTCTGCTAGAAGGTACTGGGCGTCAGGGAATCCGCGTTCACTAAGTTTACGTAGATTTTGTACTGCTTCTTTCAACAGGCTTTCCCGAGTTTTCCGTTCTTCTTCCGAAGACATTCCCGGGGTTGAACTAACTAGTGCTATTGATGATGATCTACCGTGGCCCGTGCTGGAAGTTACGCCGGGTGTAGATCCTGGCATTGGGCCGGTCCCAGTAGAAGACGGAACAGCTCCGAGTGGGCCTCCAACGGATGTCCCGCCGGGCTGTAAAGCCGTCTGAAGCATATACTGGGCAAATTGGAACTGTACGGCTGGGTCGTTGGATTTCTTGGCGTTCTTGCGGTACAATTCGATTGTTTTCATCCTCGGAAGCAGAGAAGCGGAGTTCGTCCCGAGGTACTGGGAAAGATGCGCATTGGTTAATTGTGGCTGCGGCATCGGAGATACGGGTCTATCTAAGTCTACGGAGGGAGAGCCGCGGATGTGTGTGAAAGAGGATGAGGCTCTGTGGGCGTGGCGGTTGATGGAAGCGGAAGCGGAAGCTGAAGAGAGACCTGAAGATGTGGAAGCGTTATTAAGGGAAAAAGGTAGACGGCTGGGGGAGTTTGCGGGCCGCAGTCTCGGCGAAACGACGCTCGGACGCGGGGAAGTGCCGAAAGAGTGGCGTGGAGAGTCGGAAGAAGATTGTGGCGCATTTGGTGGCGCAGCAATTGGGTATAAATGGGGCGATGATGACATTCTACTACCTGTTTTGGCAGGCGATTGGGATCTGCTGGTGGCTGCGCTGGATGTGGCGTCGCTGGCGTTGCTGTTAACACTCAGCACGGGGCGGGAAAAATGTGGGAACGCCGTTTGGGCTAAATCGTTGTGAAATTTAGGAGGTAAAGTAGGTGGCGCAGCAAGTGGCGCAGTAGAAGGCTCAGCAGGTGGCGCAGCAGAAACTGATACCTCATTGGGATCCTCTTGTGGCTCGGGAGTTCGTTTAGCTGGCAGAGCCGGCGGCAGCGGGATACCCGACGCGGGAGTCGGCATATGGACGGCTTCAGGGGCGGGACTGGCCATATCCGGCTCGGATCCGTAGGTATCCGGTTGTGTAGGCGCAAACTGGGCATATGGATGATCTGCCATCCTGCCGAAGTATTTGAGGTTCGGATAGCAAGCCGCGGCGGCACGGAATCCAGGAGAATCGGATCAAATCGGATCGGATCGGATCGGAAGAGACGGAGCCGAATTAGGGATAACCAGGAGAAGTTTCAGCAGCTTCCACAACACTGAGCAGCCCAGCAAACGTGGCAAATATACAATTGGGGAATTCTTCGGCACGTTTTCGGTCAATTGTGGTTCTCTCGGGACTTTTCGGGGCGAATTCCGTTCCGAAATTAAATCCACAATAACTCGTAAAACGCATTCGTGTCCCGAAAAACTTTCGAATTGATGCACAAAGAGTGTTCAGGGTGAGACGTGAGGTGTGGGGAGCCCTGATATTGGACGGTTGGAGGTGGCAGAAGAGATCAGCGGAGGGGCTCTGAATGAGCTGTGGAGAGCGGAAATCGGGGTTGAAGTGTTTGAATTCTGGTATTTCATTGATTTATGGCTTGGTTCTGCTAGGCTTTTCTGCTTATGAGTGCCTATATTGAGGGGTTTTCTACGGTTTAACAAGGGTAATGTGGTCTTATTAAGTACCTGCAATTTCAGTGAGTTAAAGATCGCGTAATCAGAAACGTGGTAAGGGCATCGAGTGTGCATTGCATTGCATTGCAGGAGGTAAAAATAGAAAAATATGGATTACGTAATACGGTATTATCCAAGCAGAAATTGTGCCCTGTACGTATCATCTCCGGTATGACCGCTGCTGCAGTGTGTAGACGTCAGACTGGCGATAGCCGATAGGCGATAAGGGAAGAGCAACTGATAAGTTGAACTACTGGATATGAGAAAGAATAGCATGAAGAAGGAGAAAAAAAGTATGATAAAAGCCTGGAAATCGTGAAATCCTGGGAAAAACTAAAGAATTTGTTAAAATGGTGTTCAAAAGCTCTATTTGGGTGGCTGTGAAAGTGCTGTTTGTAAGTAGTAGGAATGAATAGAGCAAAGGACAAGGTAAGGCAGTGTGGGGTATTTCAATTAATTAACTAACGAGAAGAAAGACGCTTTTCCTGCTGGCGATTCTAGGAATTGTGCTACTTCAGACGTATAATCTGGTGATTGAGCCAATTCTAGTTAGGCATAACGTACGAATTCCGCTTATAAACTATACATTTTCGGGGGGTATTGCTCTCCCTGATGAAGAGAACCAAGCTCCTCCGCCTGATATCACAGTAACAGGGACTCCAGAGCAGCCGGAAGAGGAAGAGGATGATTTAAGAGTGGCTAGTTCGTAAGAAGAATGTCTGTAGTGAAGATTGGATGCGATGAGATGTGATATAAGAGGCAGAGAATGTGAAATTGGATGAATTGGAGAGCTAATAGTGTGTAAATTGCCCTAAATGCTGTAGTATTATATATTCGTTAATCTTATTATATTATATAAAGGTTTAGGCTTTTTCTGTATACATTTTAGTAGTATATTAACCAATTTTGAGCCGATATTCTGCTTTTCAACAGATTTCTTCGGTGCTTCCATAGTATTTGCTCAGTTTTGGGCCTACAAAGTCTCGTTTCTCGGGGATTGACTGACTTCCCACGCTGTTTGAATCTTTCCTTCTAATATTTCATCCGTATTCCATGCAATTATAACCAAATATACATCAGTATACGCTGATTCCCGGTTGATTTCGTCCCGAGGAGCAGCCGATCGGCATCGGAGTTCCCTCGGCTCGGGTAGTATTCTGATTACGTCATCCTTTAATTTCTCTTATCAGCACTTACTATCGTATTTCCCTGCGACCTTTCCAGACCTTTACGCCCAAATATCCCAGCTTAGCTCTAATCCCAATAACTGGCAACTCCTTTAATCACAACTTCTATTCTTTTTATTCCCATTCCCTCCCTTTTACTCCCCTTTCTCTCCATTCTCCCTTCTCCTCCCTCCTGCCAGCCTCTAACTTCACATCTCACCTCATATCCCCTCCTTGTACTTCACGTCTCATCCCCAACTTTACATCTCACCCCCGCCTCCCCTGACGGCAAGCTTAGCGGAACGGAGAATCCAATGAATGCCGCACACTGCAACGGCTGTTTAAAGCCGAACGCAGCCGCTTCCCGTTCACAGATCCGGCCAATTCATCGTATACGTATATTCTGTGCTTTTTGTGACTCTTCAAACCGTCCGGAAATCCCGCTCAATCCACGCAATTGTACGGCAATTAAGCCTCTCTGAGCATCCGATATCTGCCGAAGTCTGCCGAAGTCAACCAAACTTTCTCGGAACTCATTCGGAACTTATTCGGAACACAAACACACCCCGCCCGGAAGAGGCATGTCCCGACAACCTCCCAGCGCGTAGCATGTCGTTCCGAAAATGGATTGGATCGGTAAGTCGCCGTTTCTCCGTCTTTTCCTTCTTTCCGCTAATACTTTCTATACTATATTATATCCTATTCTTCTATCTATTCTATTCATACTAACAACTCAGTCCGACGGCTCCAAACACAAACCGGGTAAATCCGGGTCGAAAACCCCTCCGAAATCTTCCGGCAGGGCAACGGCCAGCCCCTCCCCCGCTCCAGGCTACGCTCCGGTGTTTACCCCGCTTGAAGACCTCCGCGAACTCGCTGCGTCGAAAATCTTCGGCATGGAGAACTTCGGCAACACGTGCTACTGTAATTCCATCCTACAGTGTCTTTACTATACCCGGAGCTTCCGCGACCACGTGCTTGCGTTCCCGGAATCGGAATCTGGAATGCCGGATCGCCGAGAACGTCGTTTGCACGTGCCAGGCTTAAAGCCACACCACTATGCTGCTTCCGCTTCCGCTTCCGCTCCGAATTCTGCTGCAAATTCCGCCGGAACACCCGCAGGGAACTCTGCCGAGCGAGAAAACTCCGAAACGGATTCGGAAGACCGCAAAAAGCACTTTTTCCGTTCATCATCTCGGAAAAACGACCCGCCGGCTTCCGCCCCAGCAACTGCCGCTGCACAGAACTCCGCTGCCACGGCAACTGCGCCACCGGCTTCCGCCCCTTCAGCCACTACTTCCACGCCTAATCCGGCATCAGCCACAACTCCAAGCTTCACCCAATCTTACTCAGCAGCACGTATAGCTCAACTAGTCCACAAATACCCAGGCCTGGCGGGCCTCCCGCTCGGCTACGCACTTCCGCAGCACCACATAGCCGTCGTAGGAATCCCCGACGAATTGTACCCGACAGCGGAAACCCGGAAACGAGCCGCTCTGATCGCCGGTCCGATAATAAATCTGGATCATCGCTTGGCGTCTCCTCTCGGCCCGGACATCGCGTCTCCTCCCATGCGCGAATCGCTCTTCACAGCTCTGAAAGATTTATTTGAAGCAATGGCTGGGAACGCGTCGCGTACTGGTGTGGTGTCTCCTACGCGTCTTATAGAAGTTCTCAAGAGCGGGAACGCGTTGTTCCGTTCTTCTATGCACCAGGATGCACACGAGTTTCTCAATTACACGTTAAACGACGTGATTGAGTCAGTTGACGCAGTTCGACGCGGCTCACGATGGGTTCACGAGCTATTTGAAGGAGTACTCACTTCGGAAACGAAATGTCTGTGCTGCGAAACGGTTTCCACGCGGGATGAGACGTTTCTGGACCTGTCGATCGACGTAGAACAGCATACAAGTGTTCAGGAGTGTTTAAAGCAGTTTTCTGCTTCAGAAATGCTACAGGAAAGGAATAAATTCCACTGCGATACCTGCGGAGGACTCCAGGAAGCGGAGAAACGAATGCGGCTCAAACAGCTGCCCCGCGTGCTGGCCCTGCACTTGAAAAGGTTTAAATACACGGAGAATTTGGGCCGAAACGTTAAATTGTTCCATAGAGTACAGTATGCGGCAAGTTTGAGATTATGTGGCGCAGCAGGCGCAGAAACGGACCGGCTATACGAGCTATACGCCGTCGTAGTACATATAGGAGGCGGGCCGTACCAGGGCCACTATGTAGCTGTAGTTAAAACGGAAAAGAGCGGGTGGCTGTTGTTTGACGATGAGTCTGTGGAAGCCGTTGACGAGAATTATGTGTTGCAGTTCTGTGGCGACGGGCCTGGGCTGGCGTCTGCGTATATATTGTTTTACCAGGAGGTTTCAGAGGCTGAGTATGTGAATCGGACGCTGTTCACGTGGTGTGAGGGAGACGATAAGGGTGTGACACGGGAGATTGTGGCGCAGAATGGGGCGCAGAATGGGGCGCAGGAGGCTGACACGGCTAGTGTGGCGACTGTGGCGCAGCAGGAAGGTGGCGGGGCCGAGTTGGAGGTGCCGAAACACCGAGAAAAGGAGAGGGAAGAGAATGGGAGGGGAAAAGAGAAGGAGAAGGAGAGGGAAAAGGAAAAGGAAAAGGAGAAGGAGAAGGAGAAGGAAAAAGAGAAGGAAAAAGAGAAAAAGAAACGCATCTCATTCAGCTTTTCAAAGAAAAAATAAACTAGAAAAGATTGCAGAAGCACGGCGGATCGGAATTCTATAACAGAGAACACAATAGAAATAACAGTAATAACAGTAATAACAGTAATAACAGTAATAACGTCTAACCAGCCTCAAGCTTGAAGCCTGAGGATTCATTTAGCAGAACTGTACAGCGCGGACCCGCAAAAGGAATATCAGATATACCAGGCATGGCAATCACTGTAGATGAAAGAATGCACAGTAGGAACGGGGAAATTAGTATTTTACAGTCGTAGATTGAAAACTGTAGATCGAAAGTCACATAAATACATGATATTGGGCCCTCGGAGGAAAGGAGAAGCGTATAACGATGGTAGAAAGTAAATTCTACAAGCTATTCATCAGAAATTGCTGGTTATGCTGGTTTTTCTCCCTTCTTCCTGCTTTGGATGCCAATTTGGATGAGCATTTGAGTTATTTGAAGTCAAAATTGTAGAATAAGAAGAAATAATGAAAGCAGAATTAAAACAGCCGTAGTTTCTTTTGCCCTCTTGATGTTGCTGTTTATACAGGGAAAGTATTTCTCTTTCTATGGATGAAAATTCAGGTTCATTAATAGTTTGTGCTGCTTAGGAAACTGGAATTGGAAATCCTTTCTTGCCAAGGATATAAGAAATATTCCTTGGCTTGTTGAACGGACTTCCACTTTCTGTGAGATGACGGAAAGAACTCCATTAAACAGCGGTATCGCGTCCTGCTGTATTGTTGCTTTCCTGAAGGTATACAGTGAGTAGTTGGAAGCCATCAAGAAGTGAGATGAACACCTGGAATGTGCAGAAGAAGTGGAAGAACAGCTGGGGGACTAAGAGGTTGAAGAATACAAAAAATTGTCCTTGAAATAGAGACACAATTATAGATGGTGTTAACTTATTTACAAATGGATAAAGAGCTCAAATTCGTATCTTGGAACCAATAACGGAGAAATGGAAAGGCATATAAGGCCCAAATGTCTTACAGAATTCTTGGATTGTCGTTTCTGCTCACTGCTTAATGCTGTTGGCCCTTCAGACGGCTTATATGTGTGTTTATCTTCCCGCATACAATCTTATATGGAGTTCAGACTAAATAGACAGTCAGGCCTTTCAATGTCTTTTCTTTTTCCCGTAGAGTCAACTGGAGAGTATTTGGATGCTCATTTGATGAGATTCAGAGATGTATAGAAATATTGATAGATAGATAGCTGGGTGGGTAGGTAGCAATATACTCATCCAGGTGAGCAAAACGGCAATAAACTGTCATAGTAGCTGGCTTTAGTACATTCAGGCATAGATAGGCTGCTGTAATGTATGAATATCTATAGTAGTAGTAGTAGTAGTAGTAGTAGTAGTAGTAGTAGTAGTAGTAGTAGTAGTAGTAGTAGTAGTAGTAGTAGTAGTAGTAGTAGTAGTAGTAGTAGTAGTAGTAGTAGTAGTAGTAGT
>JAKTRH010000107.1:0-46318 GCA_030579575.1 Sporopachydermia lactativora
TTACTTTGGGAATACACACTTGTAATTACATAGAAAACAGGTTGTAGAAACTGTAATAATCAAAAGGATGTAAAAACCTGGTTATTACAGCAATAACCTCGCAGTTTTTGCAACAGCCCTGATATACACACTGATATACGGGTTTCAGTATATTCGACGATATATGAAGATACAAAAATCAAGGTATTTAAAATTCAGTATATTCCCTTGAAAAGGAAGCCTAATGAAGAATCAAAACAGTACGTGAGTCACTATACACTTGCCATATTGACGATGTAATACACTAAATAAGCAGCCAATTGCACCCTTGGGAATTACGATATCTCATTCTCGGTTGGATTTTCGGGGAACAAAGTTTGAGAGCCGTTCAACGGTTTGACATGTGAAGATCCAGCAGATACGAAATTCCGAAACGGAGCAAATGCTGTTTTCAGCTTGCCCGTGTAGCCGAATTCGGGTCCAAAGTTACTGTAAAGTTGCTACCGTATTTTGTCTGAGACTCCTGGTGGAACAGCTGCTTTGACTGACCAGCCAGTGACGTTTTCGGCAGAAAGTCAAAGAATTGAATTATCTTGACAAGCCAAAAAGAAGAAAGCGCAGTTCAATCAGCACGTACATATGTTACTGCTATTTACTGCTATTCAAGCAGGATACGTTGGGTCGGAAGCATTGAAATTTAGAGTGTTGGATTGAGCTGGAATAGGCAATTGCCGATAAACTAAGGTTTACTGGAAGCTAAATTAGCGGAGTTGATGCCTTGCAGAGTTTACCTGAAAGGAGGGTCTGAACTGAAAATCGGGTCTTGCCACATCTATGTCACGCTAGGGACTAGGTTAGGACTTCCTATTATAGCGAGAACCTAACATGTCCTACGGACAAAAACGGTTCTGACGGCGCGAGTGTTCACACAGGTTTGCATGACAGGTGGTCTAAGTATTCGTCATTCCAAGAGAAATAAGACGGTATCATGCCAATTGAGTAGTTTGTTGGATTCTATTACAGGAATTGAGGCTACTGCTTGTCAGGTTGCAGTGATATGTCGGCAATTGACACAATTGACACAGTTTGCAAGGCCAAAAACCTGTATATGAAGATTCCGTTTACCGCAGTTCCAACGAGAAGTGTACGACTAATACGACAATTGCAATGAAACCTAATTAGTCAGAACTAAGAAATGTATATCTCGAATTTCCGGTGGCTCTTGCCGAAGATCACACAACTCAGACCCTGTGAAAACGTTCTTAAAACGTCTGTTAAGTGACAGATGCCAGACTCTGGACATGTCAATTGCTGACAAACCTTGCAACTTACGCTTTCGTACACACTAGACTGGTTACATGTACATACTAATCAACTTTTTGTCCGTTAGACCTTACAGGAAGCTGCAGAAGGTTTGTGAGTAAAAATCGTAATGACACTGAACTTTAAATGTCCCCAGTGACTCAATTGCTTCTTCTAGCCATTTCCAGAATAAAGTTTCCACCTGATACTCAATTGAACTAGCTTAAGCTCCGCCCATCGCCCAATCCGGTACTCACCAAACCAGACAAAAAACTTTGATGCAGAAATCTTCTGTACAGAACAAAATTTTTAGCATTTTATAAATACTTATCTCTTCCCTAACAGATATCTTCTCTGCAAATATCAAACAGAACATCTTTTCATAATCGTTTTCTTTCATTATCTACAGATCAATTATCTTTATAAAAGTCGTTTAAAGATTATAAACAGTCAATTACATCAATTCTACCACAACATACTCACAGAGTTAAAGCACACACCCTACAAGTGGTAAATATGTCAGCAAAGTCGTCCTTTGTTGCCGTAACACCTGAATTGGATTCAGTTTTCAGCAAATTATCAAGCTATAAAATGTCTACCTCTTTATCTGATACTAGAAGGGCCCGCAGGAGTGCCGGAGAGTCAGAGACTTCAGTAGGGAACGCCCCTTTGAGTTCAATGCCGTCTCCTCCTCAGTCTCCTTATCAAAGAGTTGAACCTCTGCCAGATTATTCCAGCAAACAGCCTCTTTTCCCTACGGAATCTACAGAATCTGCTGACAAAACAGCAGCCTCTGCCTCTACTGAAGCCTCCTCGAAAGACAGCATCAACAGATCTGCTGCTTTAGAGATCAACAGCTGGAAAGGCCTGCAGTCCAACCCTCGCATGTTCTACAAGATGCACCGTACTTTTATGAAATTCTACTCTGACGCAGTCTCGGAACAGCACAAGAAGAGGAAACTGGCTGCCGACGCTGAAGCCGCAGCGGAAGCTGCTGAAGAGAAAAAGAGGAAGAAGAGAGCTAAAGAGGAAGCCAAAGAGGAACAGAAACGTCAGGAATTGAAGGAAAAACACCTGGAAGCTCTGGCAGAATCGGAAAAATCCACCCCGGCCCCTGACGTGTCTGCTGCTATGGTGCAGTTTAAAGGTGGCCTGTCAACGCCCTGTACACCTTCACGTGCTATTTCGCCTCAGGCTGCTCCAGCTGTAGTTGAAAAGTCTCCTTGTACTCCTCCTGCTAAGATTCGGAAGACTAAAAGCAGCACCAATGTACGGAACAAGGCTACGCCTTCGCCCAGCCCTGCGAAAGCAGATTCAGCGAAAGCAGAGGCTCAGCCTGAAGCAGCTACTCCTCAGCCTGAGCCAGTATTTGTCCCTAACGACTCTACACTGCCTACTATTGGGATGCCCTTGCCTGCGGACTTTGAATCTTACATTCCAGCGACTTCCAGCTCTCACTATGGCACTACAGGCAATGAAGTACATGATGCTTCTTATAATGAACTGGAGGACTTTGCGCCTTCACCGTCTACTCTGCCTAACAATGTGAAATGTCTGAAAGTCGAGTGGAAAGGCCAGCCTATGGACCTGTCTAAGGATCCCTATGTACATCTTTTACACCCTGCAGAGGTGTATTTGGCTAGTATACTGAGGCTTCCGTGCAATGTGTATCTTGATTCCAAGAGGAGGTTTTTCGCTGAGAAGGTGAGGAGACTGCGGAATGATCTTCCGTTTAGAAGGACAGATGCGCAAAAGTCATGCCGTATTGATGTGAATAAAGCATCTCGTTTGTTTACAGCTTATGAGAAAGTGGGTTGGTTGAATGACGATATGTTTACAAAATTTCTCAAGAAATAATGGGATGAGAATAGTGTGGAAATGGAAATTGGGATACGGTTTTGTTGATATTCATTTTTGGTTTAATGGTTTATTTATTTTGTAATTCTATATTACTATAGATTGGTTTGGTTTGGATTGGTTTGGTTTTTGGTTTTCCTGGCACTATGGGACTCTCTGGTAATTTTTCGGGTCAATGGGTTATCTGGGATGAAAGGTTTAATATAATAGTGGGTTGTACATAGTAATGAATGAGTTGTCAACTCTGTGTTTTGCAGTTTTGTTTGATAAATACTGATTGTATTGTAGTTGTAGAAGTTTAGTTATATACACTGGTGCAGGAATAGCGATGAAGACTCACGATAAGTCCATCATAAAGCTTGGAGTACAGCTAAGGGAATGCCGCTATTGACTATACTTTTTCCTCCAAGTTCCTGCCTACTGTGATATCTTTCATATCTACTTCTTATATAGTATTCTTGCTGTTAATAGTGCAACAACCGGCCAATGAATGATCAATTGACACTGTAAAGCGGAGCAGCAAACAGTAAATGGAGCGATTGATTGTTGCTTTGGCAGTTATCTTGTGACTGAGTACTGAAAGAGGCAACTAATGCCCCTTAAACGGTCTGTTAAACCGGAGAATGATTGTTTCTCGTCAAGGAAATTATACGAATGGAACTCGGGATGGGGGCAGTTCCTCGGAACTTAAATGGAGGGTCTGGAGATGATAGCAAACTCAGACAGAAATAGTCGTTAAAAAGGGACACTGACAATCTCTCCATATTAGACTTTCAGTGTTCTTTCCGAACGCATCTGTGTCTATGGATATTCATAAGACATATTAGGATATATCAGGTAGGTAAGAGTAGGCAATTGTATGAAGAACAGGCCTGCTGTCAATATTGTAGATGCGAATAACCCTACACTGCGATTGAAGATGATACGATGACCCTGCTGATGTACTCCGGCTCGGCAATGCAATTCACGGCCTCCCCATGACTATGTCATAGAACTTTAAACCTATGACACACTAGTCGCGGCATGTCCCGTCCAGACTTGCGTCCCTTGAACCTAACACTACTACCAATTCGGGCCTGTCCGTTAGGTACGAAAAATTTGTTTCACCGTACCTGTTTTGAAACGACTTCGGGAAGGAGCAGAGAGATGCGCTGCCGGGTTGTATGGGACCCGTCTACTGTTGACTGTATGGGATGGAAAAACAGGAGCCTATAACCTATCGTAACGTTGGAAAAAATGGTGTTTAGATTCAATAATGCTAGTGGATGAAGTACACAACCGATATACTATTTAGATGGATAGCCTTGGCCGAGGAAATGCGCTAACTGGCTATGTTGGACGTTCATATAACTATCCGAGATAGCAATTGATGTCCGAGCTTGAGGAATATTAGCTATAGATGTCCGAAGTTCAATAGTAGATACGATATGTAGTATGTAATGTAACAAAATAGAAGACTGCTCGACATTTGATGGGCTTCCGCACGAACCTGAAGAAGGTCGGCGAAGAACAGCAGCAGGAAAAGTCGTTTGCTTCGTAAACCTACAACCGCATTACATCAAGAAGCGCACGACAGGATATTAAAAGAATCCAGAGGAGGAAGGGTTAAAGTCTCGAATAGATACACCCTCCTAAATTAACTCTAAACTCCGAACGGAAATTCAGTAGGTTCGTGGGCTGAGAATCAAGACAGCCTCGCTTTAATGCGGCTTATGCGGCATTCCACATTATAGCAACCAAACCCGAGCTGCTATCCAATATCAACAGTAGATAATTAACGGTAAAAATGATCAATAATATCTTCTTTTTCCACGAAAACTCACCAATAACTACGCCAATCGGCTATTCTGCCTAACATTTTCATCTCCACTTCAATTGTCAATTCACCCGATGTCGGCTCACGAGGAGACCCGATGTCGGGCCATGCACCCATATGCATGCTCTCCAAAACAAGAAATACATTTCCATTTCTGGTAGTCTAATTGTGTCGAGAGATGGCAGTGAAAATATTGTTTACTGTGTACATGTATAACCTGAACTCTTAAACCTTCCACAGCATTCTGCAGCCAGACGCACCTTATGACACGTCTACAAATGTCAGGTACCACCGAGGGACAGCGAAAATGATGGCAATCTCGCACTATACTTCCAATCAAGAAAAACCCCATAAAACAGGAAAAACCATCTACAGTCAAGCACCTACAAACACCATACACCACGCAAATACCTCGCACTTTGGTGGCAAGCCCCTATGAAGTCACTGGAAAACTATTTTTCACTGGTTGAAATGGTAAGGAGGGTAACTGCCTGCAATCATTTTTGCAGTGTCACATGTACATAGTGAAGGCAAATAAAGTTCAACTCAAAACCAAAAAATTGCCATATTTTGCCTGACATTTGAGGTTACCGCCCAGATAAAGTTCACATGTACGCGCCCAGTTTTGTATTCACGTCCAACTACCAACCGCAAAATGAAAAATTTTTCGTCACATCTCCCGTTTATAAAAGGAGTTGGATACCTACAGTGTTCTCTTCCTCTTCTTTATGAAATTTTTATTTGTTTCTTCTCTTCTTTTTCCCTTTCCTTGTCGCTCACACCTGTAATCAATAGCATTACTATCTGAGGTTTCACTGTATATCTATACACCGTACAATCATAAAAAATGGGAAAGGAAAAGCTTCACGTTAACGTCGTTGTCATTGGACACGTCGACTCTGGTAAGTCTACTACTACTGGTCACTTGATTTACAAGTGCGGTGGTATCGACAAGAGAACTATCGAGAAGTTTGAGAAGGAAGCCGCTGAACTCGGTAAGGGTTCCTTCAAGTACGCTTGGGTTTTGGACAAACTTAAGGCTGAAAGAGAAAGAGGTATCACTATTGACATTGCTTTGTGGAAATTTGAGACCCCTAAGTACTATGTTACCGTTATTGATGCCCCCGGTCATCGTGATTTCATTAAGAATATGATTACTGGTACTTCTCAGGCTGATTGCGCCATTCTCATCATTGCTGGTGGTACTGGTGAATTTGAAGCTGGTATCTCTAAGGATGGTCAAACCAGAGAACACGCTCTTTTGGCTTTCACCCTTGGTGTTAGACAGCTGATTGTTGCCGTCAACAAGATGGACTCTGTCAAGTGGGACGAATCTAGATTTGAAGAAATTGTTAAGGAGACTTCCAATTTCATCAAGAAGGTTGGTTACAACCCTAAGACTGTTCCTTTTGTCCCCATTTCTGGATGGAATGGTGATAACATGATTGAAGCTTCTACCAACTGCCCCTGGTACAAGGGATGGACTAAGGAGACCAAGGCTGGTGTTGCCAAGGGAAAGACCCTTTTGGAAGCCATTGACGCTATTGAGCCTCCTACCAGACCTACTGATAAGCCTCTTAGACTTCCTCTTCAGGATGTTTACAAGATTGGTGGTATCGGAACTGTGCCTGTTGGTCGTGTTGAGACTGGTGTTATTAAGGCTGGTATGGTTGTCACTTTTGCCCCCGCTGGTGTCACCACTGAAGTCAAGTCTGTTGAAATGCATCACGAACAGCTTGCTGAGGGTGTCCCCGGTGATAACGTTGGTTTCAATGTGAAGAACGTTTCCGTTAAGGAAATTCGCAGAGGTAACGTTTGCGGTGACTCTAAGAACGATCCTCCTAAGGGATGCGAGAGCTTCACTGCTCAGGTTATTGTTCTTAACCATCCTGGTCAGATTTCTGCTGGTTATGCCCCAGTTTTGGACTGCCACACTGCTCATATTGCTTGCAAGTTTGACACTCTTTTGGAAAAGATTGACAGAAGAACTGGTAAGAAGATGGAAGACTCTCCCAAGTTTATCAAGTCTGGTGATGCCGCCATTGTTAAGATGGTTCCTTCTAAGCCTATGTGCGTTGAGGCCTTCACTGACTACCCTCCTCTTGGAAGATTTGCCGTCAGAGATATGAGACAGACTGTTGCCGTTGGTGTTATCAAGTCTGTTGAGAAGGTTGACAAGGCTGGTAAGGTCACCAAGGCCGCTGTCAAGGCTGGTAAGAAATAAATTTAGACTATATATAGACCCATAGCTTATATGTTCTAAATTTATTCTTAGTTGACTACTAAAGAAGTTGTAGAATGTAGGAATTGTAGGATATAGTGTTGGATGTTGCTGTTGCCATGTTTTTGATAATAGAGGAAATCGTAGTGGGAAATGTTGATGACGTGAAAGGAGGTTCAGTGTTGATGTTTTCTGCTATATATATCGTTGTCTTAATAACCACGGCTTCTTCCGCGTTATTGGGCTAACCTTGGAAACAGTTAAGAGGAAACAGGTCAATTTATACATATTGTAGATCGCAGTTCGTCATGGCCAGCGATCAGCTAGCTACCTTCATCGTTTGCTCTACGAATATCCACGCAGAACGTCTCTTGTGCCAGAATAGAAAGAAAGATGCTAGAATTATATACTACTCAATGAACTCTCGTAAATCTACTATCCATTTCACTTTATTTAACTATCACTTCATTAATACATCTTCTTTCGTCTTTCACGTTTCACCTTTCAGTCAATCCACCTCTCTCTGCTATGCTCTTCCAGCATTTCCAAATCTTTCCTTCTCAGTTTCTTCTCTGCCATCTTCTACCAGTATTTCCGATTCTCTTCTTCCCAGCTTCTTCTCTGCTTCTCTTCCACCTCTAAATATCTCTCATTTTCTCAGGCTACTCAGCCATTCTATTACTCCCGCTAATTCCAATCTACCATACCTACGACACCTACAACTACAACTACAACGCCCTTTTAAATTAATCGACTGTGTTGAACAAGTCTGAAATCTATAATTTACAAAAACTCAATCTCTAAATGCAAATTCACGCATCCTCAGCCTCAGCTAGCTCCTCCACACTCGGACAGGTGCACATGAGGTTCAAATCTCCATAAGTATCGTCCACCCTGGCAACGTGAGGCCAGAACTTCCTGTTCTTCAGTACAGGCAGTGGGTAAGCTGCCGTTTCCCGCGTGTATCCTCTTTCAGCCCACACGTCTTCTCCAGCTAGGAGATCTTTCAAATTATGCGGGGCATTCTTTAAAACGTTGCCTGCTTTCTCTCCCTTCTCCAGCAATTCAATCTCTTTCCTGATGGAAATCATAGAATCAATAAACCTGTCAATTTCTGTTAAATCTTCACTCTCAGTAGGCTCAATCATCAGTGTATTCGCCACAGGGAACGACATTGTAGGAGCATGGAAAGAATAGTCCTGCAGTCTTTTAGCTACATCGATAGCCTGTGTATTGTGGAATCCACGAAGATCCAGAATAAACTCGTGCCCGCAATGTTTAATGCCATCCTTGCCAATAAACATAATCGGGTAGTAATCCTGCAGCCTTTTCACCATATAGTTAGCACTCAGCATAGCTAATACCGACGAATACGGCAGATTATCACTGCCCATCATCTTTATATAACTATAGGAAATCGGTAAAATAGAAGCAGATCCGTAAGGCGCAGAGCACACAGCTTCTATCGCCTGTTCACCGTTCACTGCCACTAAAGAATGACTCGGCAGGAACGGTGCTAAATGCTTCTTTACGCAAATTGGCCCCACGCCTGGCCCGCCACCGCCATGAGGAATACAGAAAGTCTTATGGAGGTTCAAATGGCACACATCAGCCCCCAAATCCCCAGGGGAAGTCAACCCGACCTGGGCATTCATATTTGCCCCATCAAGGTACACTTGGCCACCATGACTATGGACTATATCTATAGCAGTGCGCACTCCTGGTTCGAAAAGCCCATAAGTGGAAGGATACGTAATCATAACAGCTGCTAACTGGTCTTTGAACTTGTCTGCTTTCGCTGCCAGATCTTCTAAATCCAGCGATCCGTTCTCCAGGCATTTAACGGCCACAACTTTCATCCCAGCCATAGCAGCAGAAGCTGGATTTGTCCCGTGAGCAGACACAGGGATGAGACAAACATTGCGTGCTGTTTCGCCCTGAGAGTCCAGATAAGCCCTAATGGCTCTCAAACCAGTGTATTCACCTTGAGCTCCGGAATTCGGCATTAAAGATGTAGCGTCGAACCCGGTGATGTCCGCTAAATCTTTCTCAAGCTCGGCAATAAGCTTAGCGTACCCTGCGGCCTGATCTTTCGGGACAAAAGGGTGTAAATTACTGAATTCAGGCCATGTAATAGGCATCATTTCTACGGTAGCGTTCAGTTTCATAGTGCAGGAGCCCAGAGGAATCATACTGTTGGCCAAAGAAAGGTCCTTTGACTGTAATTCGTGCAGATATCGCAGCATTGCAGTTTCGTTATGGTATTTATGGAATACTGGGTTAGTCAAAAACGGTGTTTCTCTTACCAGGGACTCCGGAATGGCAAACAAGGATTCCTTTGTAGCCAATTCTGCGGCATTTCCAAGCCCGAAAAGCTCGAAAAGCGTCTCTAAATCTGCCTGCGAAACTGTCTCGTCCAGGGTTACGGAAACAGTCGACCCGTCAACACGGAAAAGATTAATCCCGTACTGTTCTACAGCTTTGGCAATCAACTCGTCACTGCTGCCGTTCCGAAGCTTTATAGTGAGAGTATCAAACCAGGTTTTGTTAACTACGTCGAATGATTCGCTAGCAGCCAATCCGGAAGCCAATAAAGTCGTTTGCGCATGTACTTTCCGGGCAATATTCTTCAATCCTTCAGGCCCGTGATACACAGCATAGGCACCAGCCATATTAGCCAGCAAAGCTTGAGCTGTACAGATATTACTAGTAGCTTTCTCTCTTTTAATGTGCTGTTCACGTGTTTGCAGTGCTAAACGCAAAGCTGGGTCTCCCAAACGATCTTTAGACACTCCAATAAGCCTGCCGGGCATTTTCCTATTGAATTTCGTGCTCACGGCAAAGAATGCCGCGTGCGGGCCGCCGTAACCCATAGGAACGCCGAATCTCTGCGCAGATCCTAAAACGATATCAGCACCAAATTCGCTAGGAGGACGCAACAACGTCAGCGCTAGCAAGTCAGACGCTACAGAGAAAACTCCCTTCTGTGCGTGGATCACCTGCGACAGCTCCGTCAGATCACTGAGGGACCCGTCGGTTGCAGGATACTGGACTAACAGACCGCAGGACTCGGAAGCTCTATCGGAGATTGTCTGGAACCCCTCGGGCGAGGTGGCGTCCACTACCACGACGGAGATATCCAGAACTGAAGCTCGGGACTTTACAACGTCGATAGTCTGCGGGTGCAGTTTGGAATCTACAAAGTATACTTTCTTTTTACCCCTCAAAGCATGGAAAGACATAATCATAGCTTCAGCGGCAGCACTGCCTTCGTCCAGCAGGGAAGCATTGGCAATAGGCAGGCCAGTCAAATCAGCGACAACAGTTTGATAGTTCAGCAAGGCTTCTAGCCGACCCTGAGAGATTTCAGGCTGATATGGAGTGTAAGAAGTGTACCATTCTGGGCATTCCAACACGTTACGAATGATAACAGGAGGTGTGATGGTCCCAGTGTATCCCTTACCAATATAAGACTTGAGGATTCGATTCTGGGATGCTAACTGCTTCATATGAGCCAGCATTTCCGTCTCAGTGTACCCTTGAGCTGGTTCAATCTTGAGTTTCCTTTGAACCAGGATATTCTCGGGTACAACCGCTTTCACAAACTCCTGCAGATCCGAGTATCCCAGTGTGGACAGCATTTTCTCAACAGCTTGCGGATCTGGCCCGAAATGCCTTCTCGGGAAAGTATCCAGTGGTTTAAATGCCGGGTTGGGTTCCGTACCAGTATAGTGAGTAGTAAAGTCCGATGAACTGATTGTCTTCTTCTCTGAGAGGTACGCCGAGCCGGAAATGAACCGAGTTGTCGGCACAGATCGCCGAGCAACGACGGCAGCGGCAGCGGCGCGGGACCGACGGCCCGCCGTTGATCCGAGACGCGTGTGCGCCAGTTGGCGGAGTAAAACTCTTGACAGAGACATTGCCTGATTTATGAACAAAGCCGCTTCTTAGACAGTTTCCTGTGAGTTAGTGTTGGGCTGTTGATCTCTTTATAACTCTCCTTTAAACTACGTGATCTACAAACTATTATTAAGAAGGAGAAGTGTATAAATGTAAGAAAATATTGATTATATACACATCCATCCGATCGTTCCCGCACCACCGGACCAAATATATTTTTTTTGACCTGGGGTTGAGTTTAGCGTGTTTGCGGTAAATCCCTGATTAGCTTCCGAGCCGTTGCGCGCGCGAGATTTTCCGAGTTTAGTGTACAAATCTGATTGTGCTAAGTTGGGTTAACAGAATACACAGAAATAAACTAGTTTGTACTCATTTATATTGGTGTTTAAAGGATTGTTGGTGCACATTTAATGGCCGCAAAACACGAAATTTTTGTATCACCGGGTCAGAAGTGCCAAATAAGGTTTAAGGTTTATCACTGGTTCAGTTTTTGCTGCAGGTGGTTTCTCAGCCCAAACTTTATTACAGGTATACAGCGAGAAACGTCGCAGTATTGATAAAATATGTGGATTTAAGCGACGGTAAATTGGGTAATGATTTAGCGGTATAGAAGACTAAATGATATTACAGATTATTGTAACGAGATCATAATCTATACAGGTGCATTGCACTTGGTTCGCTGTTGACTCACTTGAGTCATCTCTCAGCCGCACCAAAAGCATCGACTGTGTTTCTGCTTTCAAAGCCAGAATTCTCCATTAACCGCTGCCGTTCGTACTCCATGATCATAAAGTCAATTCCACAGGTATATATGATACTTTTTGATACCTCCAATCTCTCCTTTTATTGTCTCCTCGGCTCCGCTATTCTGTTTATATCCCAAGTCTTCGGGTACCCCGTTATGCACCCGCATGCACGATTCATGCACCCTCGCGCAAGGTTTCCACCGAGTCAAAACTTAAAATCCCCGAATTCGTCCCATAACAGATCCTTCAGATGCGATCTCCGTATCGGAGCAAAGCGGAAGTTCCGTTCCGTTCCGTTCCGATCTGTTCCGTCTCATCCCGTCTCATCCCGTCTCATCCCGTCTCATCCCGTCTCATCCCGTCCCGCTCTACTCTACTCCCTCATATCTCTCCTCAACCATAAAACCGCACCCCCTGGAAAGACCGACCACTAACAACTCCAATCCAATTGCCCCGCCCACTCCAAACAGCTCGATTCACTTCTGATGCATTTGTATACGCATAATCGGGCATCACCCCCGCCGCCACTGCCTTCGGCCCCGCCATCTGCCCCGCCAGCAGCCCCGCACTGCCAAAAGAACCCCTCCGAATCGGCGGCTTCGGCACTTTCGACCCCATCGCCGTTAAATCCCATACTAACGTCTGACAATCGTCAGCTCCGCTCAACAGCAGCGGCCGCGTCGGATGGAAACTAATAGAATTGACATTCGCTTCATGCCCTTCCAGCAATGCCACAGGTGTGCTGGGATTCCGTATATCCAACAGCACAATCGCTCGGGAATTATCGTTCAATGCCGATAAAATATTCGGATCACTCGGGGAAGCTTCAACCCGCAAAAGCGGTAATCCAGTTTGTGGTGTTTCGTATAAAATAGTCGATCGATCCAGCGATCTGAGATCAAATAACCGCAAAGACCCGTCGGCCCCGACGGATGCAAAATTATGCGTTGATCCAGTAATAAATTTAACATCAAATACTTCACTATCATGTGCAATCAATTGAGTCTTTGCGCTGCTTCTACCGGCTTGTAAATCCCATAAAGTACAAGTAGTATCCACAGAACAGGAAATTAACAACGACGGATCGGTTTTGTTCCAATCAAAGCTCGTCATAGGCGGTAATTGCGCTGTTTTAGCCTTTCGGAATAGCCGAAGTTGTTCCGTTATTCCTTCTCCGTCAAATCTCCACAATCGTAAACAATCACTTGTAGTAGCTAAAAACGCCGATCCCGATCCCTGTGGCGCAGCAGAACCCGGGAAACCCCGTTGATTGAGGCTCGGATCCCAGCCAATCTTTGTCATGGGATAATCAACGCGGGTTTCGGCAATTTTACAGAAATCGTATCCGTAAACTGGTGGCTGGCCAGCTGGGGAATCGAGGCTTGGAGTAGCTGAAAGAATGAGTATCTGGAAGTTAGTAAATGGGAAGCAGGGAATAGAATAATAGAATAATAGAATAATAGAATAATAGAATAATAGAATAATAGAATAATAGAATAATAGAATAATAGAATAATAGAATAATAGAATAATAGAATAATAGAATAATAGAATAATAGAATAATAGAATAATAGAATAATAGAATAATAGAATAGAAGATTCGGATAATTCGGATAATCCTAAGAACTCAGAAATCTCCAATAGACAATTGAGTTGAATTAATCCAATTGTTTCACCATAAAACAGCCGTAAATCCAAGCAGCCTTTCAAGCTGAATTTCAATCAACCTTTCATGCATCTCAGTAATAGAAAAAGAAATAACATTACAGGAATACCAGGAATAAACGGCTCAAGAAGCTCTGAATTATAATAGTAATGATAATAATAATGTAAGCTGGGGAAACAAAGTAAGCTTAAAAAGCGGAAGAGTTTCCGAAATTTCGGCTTAGATCGGCAATTTTCAACCACAATCGGCATTCAAAATCTGCGCTTTTAAACCACAATAACCACTATTTGAGCTCACAATCGGCATATAATTCAAATCCCTTCAATTTTTCATCCGAATTTTTCATCCGATAATCTCGGTAAACCACAAAACCAATTAACTCCCACAAACACATCCAAACAACCACAAAACTTACCCTATTTGCGCAATCCTCCCGATACGTTGAAAGCGCAACATACTCAACTTCACTATTAGCCGGTGACGTCCAATCAGCTCCGAAAAGCGTCCAAGGAGCATGGAAATAACTCGATTGTACCGGCAGACTCACTGCGCCACTTCCAGTCAGCTCCGGTGGCGCAGCAGCATAGCTCGGAGCCGCCAGAGGCTCCTGATAACCTCCGAAAGTGTGCGCAAATTTATCCCGAGGAGATGCCGTTTGTCCTGGGATTTGTTAGAATATGTTCGGTAGTTTTAGTATGGGGATCTTTTGCTCTTACCGACGGCGGCGGACATGGAATTCCGTTTTTTGAACCACTGATTATTCATTTTTGTGGTTTTTATGAGTTTTGTGGTAATTCGGTTAACCACGTTTGTGGTGCCGATAATTTGTTCCGAAGTTTGTAAAAAAGAATTTAGAGAATTTGAGGAATTCGAAGTAATTGAGTGTGGCGCCGCTGAAATGGCAGGCAATTGTGGCGTAATGTGGCTTAGTAGGCTCTAAATAAGGGTTTCCTATTTGTGGTTCAATGGATTATTAGTTCCGATACCGAGTTTTTGTGAAATGCCGATCCGTTCCGTGTTCCGTGACAATTTCCGGTTTGGAAACCTATGTTATCCGGTTTGGGACTATAGTTTCCGAAATGTGCCCGCCACCCGGGATATGGGACAAAAACTCGGATCGGCAAATTTCGGCATTTCTCGGCATTTTCTCGGAACCACAATTTTACAAAAAAAATGCAAAAGTTCATTCCACATTAAATATACTCAGCAAGCTAATTAATTACCTGCAAATGTCTCCCATTCTATAATACATTACATCTATATCACAGCTTCCGCATCGGCATAATCGGAATTCCACCACCCGTTTTCTTCCGAGGAGCCTTCCGAGGTGTTTTTGTAACCTTCCGCCGCGGAGCCGTCCCAGCCCGCCGTTTCCGCGCTGTACCGGCACTTTTCTTCTCCCCATTTCTCTTTTCGTTTTCTCCTTCCGCTTGACTCCTCGGCATTGCCGCTTGTGTAAGAAACTCAAACACCTCATCCTCGTGCGACCCCGCAGTCCCCGCCGACCCCACCAACTGCCCCGCCGGCTGCCCCGCCTTCGGCTGGAAATACCGAGATCGCTCTTCAGGCGTGGAAGTATGCGAAGACCCAGGTATTTGTACCTCTTTCAAAGCCTCCCGCTGGGTTTTCAGCCGCGCCAGCACAGGCTTGAAATACCGGAAATACGCCCGCACGTGCCCGCGGTCCGCTCCGGCTATTTTCAGCATCTCCTGTTGAGTTTGTGGTAAATTTACTGCCATACTTCTCAACACAGTTTCGGGGAAAACTGTTTGTGGATTTACAAACCCCTGCGCCAGTAGGATTTTGTCCTGTTTCACGGCCCGCAGTTCCCGAACGGAAAACCCGATATGATCCGCTTCGGGTCCTCCCACGGCTCCGGCAGTTCCGACGTCGAGCCGAGTGAATTCCGGGCTGGAAATGAGACTCGAAGCTCGCACAATCCCGCCCGAATACCCCGCAGGAGTCGGCCCCGCAGGCCCCGCAGACCCCGCAGACCCCGCAGACCCCGCAGACCCCGCAGACCCCACCCCGCTGCCCCGCGAACCCCCACGGCTCCCACCGCGCCCACCAGCATAAAACTTCATCACTACACGCCGCCCTCCCCGCAACACTTTCCCCGCATGCGGCCCCTGCCGCAAATAACTCGTGGCAAACCCGGCCCGATTCACTATAGAATACTCCTCTAAAACCCCCTCGGATATAAGATGGAAAAACACCCGTTCCACATCCTGTTTCTCCAGCCCCGCCCCCGCTCCGTAGCCCCGCGCCCGGTCGTGCCCCGCCTGCAGCACCCGCTGTGCCCGGGACCCTCGGAACACGTCTTGGCAGTGCAGAAGCGTGACGTGGTCGCGCTGGATCGACGCCACCATTTCAATGATGTCTGTGGCTACCGCTGTCACGTCTTTTTCCGCTAGAGCTGTCGGATCTCCGTGCCTACAGTTATCGCATCTTTTCCCGCACCGAGCGCCGTCGAATTGTTCCGAAAAATAGTGCAAAACCTGTTTGCGACGGCAGTCTGTGGTGTTTTCACAGTATTGTACTACTTGCCGAACTCGGGCCAGATGCTGTTCTCGGCTCGGCCCGTCTAATTCCCGATCCCGCTGGATCATCGTTTGCAAAGTGTGCGCGTCTCGGTAGGAATAGAAAAGTACACAATCGGCTGGTAGACCGTCTCGGCCCGCTCGGCCCGTTTCCTGGTAATATCCTTCCAGATTCCGCGGGAGGAACAAATGGACTACAAATCTTACGTCGGGTTTATCGATTCCCATGCCAAATGCAATAGTAGCACAAACCACTTGCACAGAACCGGCTTGCCATGCTTCTTGTACTCTCTGTCTGTCTCCCGGGTCCATTCCGGCATGGTAGAAATCGGCCCGAATGCCGAACCCCCGAAGCCGTTCCGCTGTTTGCTCACATGAGTTTTTACTATGGCAGTACACAATCCCAGATTGGCCCGCATGTGACGCTACAACGTCCCGAAGCTCCTGTAGATGATCCCGCGTTTTGGGCCGAACTTCGTAGTACAAATTCGGTCTATTGAAGCTCTGTTTGTAAACTTCGCATCCTTGCATATGTAAATTCCCGATTACGTCTTGTCTAACGGCTTTTGAGGCAGTTGCTGTTAGCGCCATTATCGGGACATCCGGGAACTCCGTTCGGAGCCGGCCGAGCTGTTTGTAATCCGGACGGAAATCATGGCCCCAAGCGGATACACAGTGTGCTTCATCTATAACAATTCGGGCTAATTGACCGGATTTGTACAGTCGGGTAAGACCGGCTCGTATTTGTGTACTTTGTGATAACATTTCTGGTGACACATAAAGCAATTGTAAATCTCCTTGTACAAATAGAGAATACATTGTTCGTCTTTGTGCTGCCTCACCACGGGACGAAATCATTCCGGCTTTAATCTTCCGAGCTACAAGGTGGGCTACTTGATCGTGCATAAGCGATATAAGCGGGGAAACTACGATTGTGGTGCCGCGAGAAAGCAAAGCCGGTAATTGATAGCAAAGAGATTTCCCGCCTCCGGTCGGCATGAGTACAAATACATCCTTTTTCGCAAGAGTTGCCGAGATTATTTGTGCTTGATTGTGTCGGAAATCTCGGAGTCCGAAAACGGATCGGAGAACGGAAAGCGCGGCAGATTCGGAATCGGAAGCGGAATCGGGAGAATTCGGAGAATTCGGAGAGTTCGGAGGATGCGAGGAATGCAAGGAACGGAATAATTCGGAATTTGGGGATAAAAATGATTCCTGTGGCTCAGCCGAAGATGGTAATAACTGTGGCTCATTTACTGCTTCTTGTGGCGCACTTCCTACATCTTCTACAGCTTTCCCGGACAAATCGTCCATATCAATGTCCGAATACTCCTCGTCCGGTGCCTGGTCCGCTTCTAACTCGTCATCGGAACTCGGAATAACTACTGCTGCTATAGTGGACACGTCCGGATACTCCGGTTCTTCTAAATCCGGAACTTCGGCCGCAAATTCATCTTTTATCCGAACTTCCGGCACAACGTCTACGTCAAAATCGCTGTCCAGATTGTAAATGTCCGGTGTCGGCGTTGGTTCCGTCGCGGGGTATCCTACGTTCCGGGGCAGACCGGGCCGATCCGTTTCCGTTTCGTTATCGGAAAGATTCGGCTCTGATTGGTCCGAATCTTCCAAAGTCTCCAATTCTTCCAGCTTTTCCGCTCCGTCTTTGTCACTGGATTTCCCTTTTTCTGCTTCCGCTTCCGCTTCCGATCCCGATCCGGATTCCGATCCCGAATCGGGTATGTACTCCGCGTCATCTGCCGCGTCTCCGCCTAATTCGGCAAATTGTACATCCATATCATCCACAAAACTTGAATCGTATTTGTCCGGTTCCCCCGTGCCTTCCGTCTCTAAACCTGAGTCGCTGTCCGTAACTTCTACCGGATCGTCCCGAAGCTCCATAGAAGGGTACAAAACGTTGTCCAGATGATCCATTTCCGTTTCCAGATCCGTTTCCGCGGATCGGGGTTGTACAAATGCGGATTTCAAAGCGGAATTCGGCTGAAATGCCGCTTCAAGTGCCGATGAACTGCTTTTGTCACTTTTTCTCTGTGAATTCGATTGAGAAATATCAGCCGAATTGGGAATTTGTGTCATTGTGGCTATTTCCGCTTTCAGTAACTTCCCGAGCTCATCGGCAACTGCCTGTTCCCGCTGCCATGTGACGCGCATCCGCGCCAATTCAGGCAACAACACGGCACGCCGCTTTTGCTTGTCGTTTTCCGACAGCGAAGTCGATTCCGACACTTCCGCTCTTTCTTCTACAAGCCGTATATATGTGGCGTAACTGTGGCGCAGCGTATCCTGCGCCTCCAGATACTTTTTTACAGTTTCTGCCGAGAATTTCCCGAATTTCTCGGAGTTTTCGGAGTTCCCGTCTTCTGTGGCGCAGCGATTACCGCTTCCTAAAGCCACAGAACCGAGAAACCCGGGATTTACGCCGGAATTCGCCATCGGAGAACTCCGGAAACCTCCGCTGTGCGCCACATTCGACGTTTCGGCCAACGGAACGCGCGGAGGCCGCGGAGACTCGCGCGGAGCTTTCGGAGGTATTGTGGCAATAGGAGGCACATTCTGAGCACAAACAGACACCTGAGAGGAGGAGAATTTCGTTACTAAGCTGTGGGATCCGTCGGAATGACGGAAAAGATTCTCCTTCCCTGCCGAACTCGGGCTCGGGACGGATCCGGAAGAGGAAAGCTGGCTAGCGGGGGGTTGACGTGTTTGTGGCAGTGTTGTTGTTTTATTGGGGCCACTTTGTGTTCCGCTTCCGCTTCCATTTCCCGTTGTTTGCCGCGGTTTCGGATCAATCGAAAACATCCCGTCTAGCAGAGATTCCATTTCGGCATCTGAGACGTTTGTGTCATCTATAACACTTTGTGGTAAAATTTCATTTTGATTTTTGTGTTTACTACTATTATTTAGACCGAGCCGAAGTGCCGGTGACACAGACGGGACTTCCGGCTCGTCTGCTGTTAAATCGATAACTCCGCGGCTTCCACGTGATGGTTTTGTACTTTTATTAGCTATTTGTGTTAGTAATTAACCTAAAATACCGAAAATTCCACTAAAACTCCGCCGAATCGGATCATTCCCATATCCACATACCGTTATTGTGGCCATTAAGCCGCGCCGAAGCCGCTGAGTTAGCCGAGCTCCGCGTAGGTTCCGCTCGGGATAGAATTCTGTTACAAAACCACTGTTAGCAGCCGAAATATACGGGAAAACTCGGAATAAACTCGGAATAAACGTACTGTAAAGGCGTTGTACGCGTTGATTGAGCCGTCGGAGCCGTCGGAGCAGCCGAGCTGTTTTGCCGCGTGGCGGCCGCCGCCTCTAAATATACCGGGAATTTCGGCCGATGGCATCCGCTTTTCCCCAACCAATCCAGGTGGCTTTTCAGGTTATTCGCTGGAAGCGACATATTGAGGCGCCACTAGGCGTGTCTTATTTAGGCAGTTTAGATCCACATTTAACGGCAAACGGGAGGGTATTTGGTGATAAAATTTGTGGTGATAGTAATTTGTGGTTTAAATTATATTCCGAAACTTTCTTTTTTCTCCAATTTTGTGGTTCCGTTAAACTTGAAAACGCCGTTGTTGTTCCGAGCCGTCGCGATTTTGCCGTTAAAAATGAAAATCGCGGTCCGCGTGTTATGATTTGTGGATTACGTGATACGAATATTCCAGGTAATAGTATATCACGTAATCGGAATTGCATTTTTCGGGAAAAATCCCCCAATTCCAGCTTACGTCATCATTTAGTCAAAATTGCTGAAATTTCAAGTAATATCAGCTTACGTCATCCATATTACCTTTAATGTTCGGATCTCAGTCGCCCTGCCCCGATCCGGCGTCCCTCTTTTCCCCGCCTTGATGACCCGAAGAAATGCGGTAAAAACCAAATTTGTCGGGCTTGGAAACTCCGAGATTACAACATACTAAACAAGAAGTGAAATTCAGTAACAAAAAACACGCGGAATACAACGGGGATTATACATCTATAACTACAACTGCTATAAACGGTATCAAATTACAGTACAGTACACGATTTCGGATTTCAGATTTCGGATTTCCTATTATATCGGAGTTCGGCACAATTATGACACACAGACGGGTCCCGTATCGGCCTGTTGTGAAGCCTGGTTTATAGTGGGAATACACAATAACCAATAAACTGTGGAACAGTGTGAAGAAGAATCCAAAATGGGAAAAGTCACTACCGGTGAGTTCAAATCGAACGTGAAAAAGGAACCGAGGATACCTTCTGATGAATTATATCCGGGGAAAATCGAGCAAGCAGTGAGTATTGGGGATTGTTTTTGGTGGATTTATGAGGATATGAGAGTGTTTGTTGAAGTTGTTGAAGATGCTAATAATTATAGTGTGATTCCTGTAGGAAACGGAAATTGAAGGTATGTTTAGTTATTCCGGTCCGTAGACTTCCGAGGAGTTCTGTGGAAGTTTTGTGGAAGTTCCGGTGCATCCCGGCCCGAGTTTGAAGCCGAAAGAATGAAGGAGTGGAGACTTTTTCATCTATTGTATTGGATATTCCTGTACAGGTTTTCTATAATGTTGAGGATTTCAATTATTCAGTGGTTTTGATTTCGGATTGGGGAGTTGAGAATTTGAGAATTTGAACAGTTGAGAAATTCATTATAATCTTTCTGCCTGTCTTTCTGTTAATTCTTGTATCATTATTTTCTCACTTCTTCCTTTTTTTTCTTTCTTCTATCATTATTTCCTCGGATCTCCCTTTTTTCTTCCTCCTTTCCTCATCCCATCTCTATTTATTCCTTGGTTTTTATCACTTTATCCTCGTTGTCTCCCGAATCTTTCAGCCTCTCATCATCATTTGATTTGGTTGTTGCTTTCAACCATTATTTATACTGTATCGTAGATTTATTTTCCCCATCGTAGTATATACGTAGTTATTTGATTGATTTATGGGTTAGGACTCATAATTGATATCAAATTTCCCATCTTTGCTTCTTTTTGGAAAGTTTTGTCTACTTTTTTATGTTCTTTTCTGTATTTTTTGTATTTGGTTTTCCAGGATTCTGACCGAGTTTTGGCGGTTTTACTCGATTTTTTTGAGATTTTCTTAAGATTATCTTGGTTTTCCTGTTTCTTCCATTTATATTTCCTTATTAATTCTCTAAATTCCTCATTATTTCCTCATAATTCCTCTTAATTCTTCATTATTTCTTCTTATTCCTCATTATTCCTCTTTATTCATAGTTGTTTCCTTCTTATTCTTCGTTATTTCCCTCTTATTGCTAATTATTTCCTTCTTATTCTTCGTTATTTCCCTCTTATTGCTAATTATTTCCTCCTTAATTCCTTTTTATTCCTCTTTATTTCTTCTTATTCCTCGACATCCCTCCGTATTTTCTATTAATTCCTCTTTATTGCTCTTTCTTCCTCCGTATTTCCTATTTATTCCTCTTTATTCCTCTTTATTCTTTCTTATTCCTCTTTATTCCTCATTATTTCCTCTACATCCCTCTTATTTCCTCCGTATACCCTCTTAAGCATCTTTTTCTGTATTTCCTTTATTATATCAAATCCCCCTTATTTCCTCCTTCCTCCTCCTCCTCCTCCTCCTCCTCCTCCTTCTTCTCATTCTAACATCCAGTGCTCTAAAACTCTCCCTGCATGCCAAAAATGTATCGAACACAACTGGACTTGCTCATACTCTCCAAAACTCGTTCGTTCACCTCTTACTCGAGTTCATTTAACGTATGTGGAAACCAGAGTTCGTAAATTAGAGAGAATAGTATCGGAATTACTCCCTGATGTAAATATAGACGAATTGCTTGGAATGCGGCCCGAGCCGGTTTATGCCGACTCTTCTGGTGGTTCCGTTAATTCCGATTCCGTCCGGAGCAAATCGGAAGATTTCGGTCAATCTGTGTTCTCGGCTTCCCCCGCGGCAACCACCGGAGCCACGCCGGGTGTCCCGTCTTCTGTGGCGCCTGTCCGGTCGGCTTCCAACTCGTTTGTGCCAGAACTCCCGCCGGACGACGTCCCGGAAGGAGCCGAAGGATTTGACTGGGCCGAAGAAGATATTTACACAGTTACAGACGGGATGGCAGCTCTATCAGTAAATCCACAAGGGAATGGGTACTTTGGAGCCGCTTCTTCGGCTGTTTTGCTCCGTTCCTTGAAACTGTCCGTATGGGATTTACCCTTAGCTTCCGCGCCACAGCAATTACTCGGATTAGCTTTACGGGACGAAGACGGGCCAATGCCGAAACATCTTTTAGACGGACTCGTAGAATCCTATTTCCGTTTGTACCATACTTCCTATCCTTTCATCCACGAAGAGACATTCCGCGCTCAGTACGCTGGAACTCTGAAAAGACCGGCAGAACCTGTATGGCAAATTCTGCTCAACACAGTTTTGGCCCTCGGATCTTGGAGTATTGTGAATTCGGAAAACACAGGAGCAGATTTGATATTTTACCGACGAGCTAAGAAACATATAACTGCTTCTGTGTTTGAATCAGGTTCCGTTCCGTTACTTCAGGCCCTTACATTACTTAGTAATTATGTACAAAAACGTAATAAACCCAATACAGGTTGGAATTACCTCGGATTGGCTGTCCGGATGGCTTTGGGACTCGGATTACACAAAGAATTCGCCGGATGGCGTACTGCACCGTTACAGCAGGAGATCCGACGTCGAGTATGGTGGGGGTTGTTTATATTTGATGCCGGAGCCGCTGTGACGTTCGGCAGGCCGATAAATTTACCTCCGAGGGCCATGATGGACGTACAAGAAGTTCGGAATATTCCAGACTCGGCTTTGGGACTTTCCACTGCGGTTATGCCGCCGGAAACCTCGGAACCGACGATTTATTCCGGATTAATTCATCAAACCAGGTTTACACTAACAGCTAATGAGATTTATAACCGAATGAATTGTACACCGGGACTCACAGCTCAAGAATGCTTGGAATTGGATAAAAGAGTGGAAGCGTTTGTTAAACAATTGCCCCCTTATTTCCGAGAAGATGTTCCCCTCGGTCCCGTAGCTGATATGGAATGGTTACCTTTAACGAGGTATCGATTGATTTGGAGGTATAAAAATTTGAGAATAATTGTATTCCGGGCATTTATATGGCATAGAGTACTTGGAATGAAAGATTTGGCAGCTCTGGAAAGAGTAAGTACACCAGAATGTCAAGAATGTTGTAGAATATGTTTGCAAAACGCTCATGAAACTATTAGAAGTGTGGAAGAGTATATTGCAACGTATCCTTTAACGAATATCGCTGTTTGGTATGCTACGTACTTCCTATTCCAAGCAATCTTGATTGCTATAGTATGTGTATGTTCAGAGCCAAATGCTCCCGATTCCTACCGCTGGATTGATGATATTCTGAGGTCTAAAAGTGTGCTGAAGGCGTTATCGTGTAAGAATGAATTGGCAGAAAGGTTTATTAGGATTATTGATGTGTTATGTGGGCCTTATATTACTGGGTTTCTAGATTCTCCTGAGTTTGTGGGAGAGGATCCTGAGGCTCAGCAGGCTCAACAGGGGCATCCGGGGCATCCGGGGGCTCAGCCAGGGGCTCAGCCGGGGGCGCAGCCACAGGAAGCCACAGTTGGCGATCGGACACACCCGCGTCCGGACAACCGAAGTCGCGGGCCGCTGTCCGGGATCGTCCACGGTTTAGACGAATCAATGCCCGGTAGCGATTTTGCCGCGACTCCGGTGAATATGAATTCGACTGTTGTGGCTAACGAGGAACTTGTAAACGTGCTGAGTGCGGCAGCGGCAAGCGCACAGAAGAATCCTCGGAGCAACGAGTGGCTGTCGGATATTTATTCCCTGATGTTTGAAGACGGAGGGAATCCAATGGACACTCGGCACGATTTCCTATCTGATTTATAGCTGTAGTTGTGTGATTGTATAGGGAATGGGAATGCGAATGTACGATGTATGAAGTCCGTTGTTTTTCTAGGAGTCGAACTGAACCGACTGAACCGACTCGGAACGGAACGAATCGGAACGAATCGGATCGGATCGGAACGGATCGGAGCACTTATCCTGCTTACGTAATCTGTAAATAAAATAGAAAAATGACCTGTCCGAAACTCATTCGGACAATTCCATTGTAGCGTTGTCGGGCTATACCGGAAGTCTTATTAGAGATTTAGGTTTACTGTGCAGGTCCTATACAGCTAGTTTCTTTTCTTAGACTTGATCCTCCTCCTTTCCCCTCTTTCTGAAGTGGTAAAAGGAATTGGACCTGATATATATAGTTATATAATTGAGCTGAATTTACATAGATATGGCGCTTAGCAATAGCATTAACCGCCCAGTTGTCCCCACCTGTTGGGGCGGTAGCTTTCACATGCCTTTCTGTTTTGAGAAGTAGACGCATATTCCTGCATATTTATGCATGACCGGATAGTCCAGAGTCCCGTGCGTTACATTCCATCTGCTTGTTTGATTACGTTATCTTTAACTAGGATAAGATCTCCCGTCTTCATAGAATCGCATAGGCCTTGCTGAAATCTATAACTCTTCTATATGACTTCTAATAATTAAACAAACAGCAAAGAATAATTGAATATTTACACGAGATCACAATACACTAGCTAGAATACAATTCTTCACTCTCTATCGTGTATATTGAACTTTTACCTATCGGCTTTGCTAAAGCCGATCCCCACTTACCGGACGACTCTCTACCGGACATCTCCCTACCGGACAGCCCAGTGACTAATCAATAAAACAAAATCTCCTACTCAGCCCCTGTTATCCTCCTTCATACTACACCGAATAGCAGGATTAATATGTAGTGAAAACAGCCATTATCTGCACTTTATGGTCTCCATTTTTCACCTTCTCACTCCTAGCAACTCCTGGCAACTCCTAGCTGATTGTCAGCCCGTTTTATCCTCTTTCAGCCCTCTGCTGACTGCTCTGACTGCTCTGTAATACACTTATCACCCCCTATTAAGGGCCCAGGTTATCTCTCACTTCTGGCTGGTTTTCCCAGGTATTTTCACCCAAATTTTAAGTGGATTTCATAATGGGGGAACGCACTGCTAAGAATTTAGTGTCTTTGACCCGTAAAGCGGCTCGTAGAATCCGCCAAACGCTCGATGAACTCTCGGAAGAACTCGCAAGAGGTTTCTGGGGACAGAAATTACAGCCCGTGTATATTCCAGTCCGCCGAGATGGGCCTAACAAATTACGCGGATTCCCAGGGTCTCGTGGTGGATTCGGCCCCAGGTTTTTCTCTTCTGTGTCTCAATCAAACCCCCGAGCTGGCGGGAACGGCAAATGGGCTCAAACGTACCGAGGAGTGCCGCCCGGGACAGCTTTGATGCGCATAGCAGCGCACGCGTTACGGACAAACTGCAGGCCTATTATGGGAGTTTGCCAGCTTGATGTGATGGCTCCGAGGGCTGCTGTCCGGTTTTTCTCGGGTTGTAGCGGACATATGGCAGCCACAGCGCCGAGTGTTTCTTTGTGGATGCGCGGGATGGCCGTAGCGGCTCGGGAAAAAGCGGAAGCGGCAGCTGAAGAACAGAAGCGTGTCCGGTCGCCTGTGATGACTGAAGAGATCCGGACGCTGATGAATCTGCCAAATCCCGGCACTTCAATGGACAGTAAAACAGGATCCGTCGTAGAATTCAGCTTTGCTCCCACTTTCACATTCCCCTCGTTAACTTTTATGGACGAAAACGTTCTGTCCGAGCTGGAAAGTAACATGGAAACGCATATTAGTGAGTTGAGAGCCACAGTGGCTGAATTAAAGCGTGTGGCGCAGTACGGACAACTCCCCATGTCCATTGAGAGTTCTCACACAATGCTCAGAGTTCATTTCCCTAATTGTGACCCGGAACATGTGACGGCCCTGCTTAGAGACGCAAATATTACAAAAGGAATTGTCCGAGCTGCAAAACCGAGCATTTCGGATGAATTGAGACCTCTAGTCATTGATTACTCTTCATCTTGCGGCTCTTCGGACTTGGAAACGTCTAATAGCCCAGGAACCCAGTCTGTAGTGTCCTTAACCGAAGATTCGGACACGTATCCTGCTGCAGAACGTGACGGATGTATCTCGGAAGAATTATCGTCTATGGATAACATTTCGGACATGGCTTTCAACGTACCAGTGCATTCACTGCCTATGACTCGGGACGAAACACTGCAGTACACTGGGACAGCTGTAGGCAGTAATTTTAGTGTAGATGGCTATGACGTGTTTGATTCACCGATTAGTTCAAGTCCGTTCCTGTTTGTAGACGAGGATCCGGCTTTCAGTGGGTTTGTAGCTTCTACTTCGCGTATATCTGATCCGTTTTTCTCTGACAGATCGTCCGTTATAGTAGCTGAGTCTTAGTGGTTTTGGCTGGTCTTAGAGTGCATTTGGTTAAATTGTTTATATTGGAAATGGGATAGAATGGTAGAATGGAGGTTAGTTTTACTTGCAAATGGATTTGGGTGTTTTTACGTTTTATGATATGATATCGATTTCATAGTCTGGCAGGTTCTCAGAAATGAATATTTTATGAATATGTGAGTTATTTGAGTAGATTGTAGGTAGAAAAGGGGTGAAGAAGTGGGTGGAATGGTGGTTGAAGAAGTGGGTGAAAAATGGTTGACTGTTGATTTCTATTGATTTACTATTGATATACTATTGATTTCTGTTCATTGCTATTGATTTACTATCCATCAGATTCATTCTGTTCATTTCCTATCCCTATTCTACTCATTCTGTTCATCAGATTCATTCTATTCATTCTATTCATTCTATTCATTCTATTCATTCTATTCATTCTATTCATCAGATTCATTCTATTCATTCTATTCATTCTATTCATTCTATTCATTCTATTCATTCTGTTCATCAGATTCATTCTATTCATTCTATTCATCAGATTCATTCTATTCATTCTATTCATTCTATTCATTCTATTCATTCTGTTCATCAGATTCATTCTATTCATTCTGTTCATCAGATTCATTCTATTCATTCTATTCCTATCCATTTCTACTAATCACACATCCATTTCCTACTTATTCTATTCATTTCCTACTCTTTCCTACTCTTTCTATTCATTTCCCATCCATTTCCTATCCATTTCCTATCCATTTCCTAAACTACAACAGAAGTCCGCTAGCCAATCCACCAGAAAATCCTCCTAAACATCTCATCCACCAATCTCCCCTTCTTACACTCAAAATCACCCTAATCTTCCCTGTATCTCCCACCTCCCTTCCACCTCCGATCTCGGCAGCATCGCCGGCCCGCACATCGGCAAATCCGGCAAATGACGGCCTGACTGTCCGGATAAAATTTCAACCCGCGTTTCCGGACACTTCCCCATCCCCAGACCTCGCGTCTCCCTTCGTTGATTCCGTCTGAATAGCCGGCCGGTCAATTCGGCAACTCCAATGGAATCCGAAGATACCCGAGAACAAAGAAATTATAGTGAAATTCCGATTTTTAAAGCACTATAAACGTACTAAATTGATCCAATTGTTATAAACTCCGAGGAATTGCCGATTCCGTAATTTTGTCCGAATTTGCGTGGTAAACCCCCCGTTTTATCTCTTTGCCTGCCTTGGAAAGTATTTCAGTGCACTTTTCGCTGATTAAAGGATTAGAATCAACGCATTCTCCGGTTTCAGTGGATATTCTGCTCATTATCTCCTGTTTTATCCCTCATTTCAAATCATATAATCCCTCAGCCTCAGCCCTTTGTCAGCCATAATGTCCGATCTGGACTCAACGGTAAGTCTCATCTCCTGACAGGCAATACAGCTTATACACTGTAAAACTCCGCTAACCACGGCAATTGCGCCACCAACACAGACTTCAGCGATCCCGCAAAACACCCGAGCTCGGCTCGTGTCGGGGCTCGATTATTTCCCCGAGAAAGGCCCCGGAAACGTGGAAACGAAACAGGATTTAGACGCGTATTTGGATTTCGTAGTATCGCGAGTAGAAGACAATAAATCATTTCTCGCGTCTCGCGCCCCTGATCAGCTGCGCCACACACACGAATCTGTGGAAAAACTGCGCCACAGTTTTGAAGATCTCCGGAATTCACAAAGGGATACCGTTGCTGAGCCTGAAGAATCCGCTTCTTGGGATTTTTGGGCTTCTATAGTGTATAACTACGCGGAAACTGCGAAATCTGAATCGGAAAAGCTTCATAGCTCTGTAATAAAGGGAATCCCACCAGCCCTGCGGCCGATAGTATGGCCCATAGTAGCTTCTTCTGCCGGATTCGTATCAGAAGAAGAATACAAGAATCTACTAGCAGAACCGAGTATACATGATAGAGCCATTAAACGGGATTTAGTAAGGAACAGTGCCGTTGTATCAGGTGAGCTGCTGGACCATTTAGACCTGCTGTTCAACGTATTGAAAGCGTACGCTGTATTTGATGACGA
Organism: Sporopachydermia lactativora; assembly: GCA_030579575.1. NCBI lineage: Eukaryota > Fungi > Ascomycota > Sporopachydermiomycetes > Sporopachydermiales > Sporopachydermiaceae > Sporopachydermia > Sporopachydermia lactativora. The sequence continues at coordinate 28,455 of JAKTRH010000107.1, forward strand.
AATCGGGTATAATCAAGGTCTCATATTTATAGCAGGCCCATTACTTCTGTGTTTACCGGAGTACGACGCGTTCTGCCTGTTAGCAACTCTGATGAAATGCTACGGGCTGAAACAGCTGTACACGCCGGAAGCTCCCGGGTTAAGTCTTAAATTGTACCAATTAGATAGGCTTGTAGGAGATGCAATTCCTTCTTTAGGAGTTCATTTGCAAACAGAGCAAATAAAAGCTCATAAATACGCTATACAGTGGTTTCTCACTCTTTTCGGGTACAAGCTGGCGCCGAAAGCTGTAGTTCGATTACTGGATCTCATAATTACCGAAGGACTCGACGCTTTGCAGAAACCTGCTTTAGCTATTATGAAGAAAAACCATGATAAAATGATAGCGTACCAGGAAACCAGATTACTGGAGTATCTCCGGTCTAAGCTGTTTGATTGCTATGAAATTGGAGATATTTCGCGATCTGCTGGTGCAGCTGAGCAAGCTTTTGCCTCATTTACGCGGATACAACCAGAAATTGGCGGATCAGCGACTGCTGCAGCTCCGAAATACAATATTGACGAGTTAATGGCAGACGCGGATGATACTAAAGTGACACCGCTAATGCTGGAAAAATACCGTCAAGAATTTGCTATCTTGGAAGCTCAAGTGACAGCTAAAAATGATGAATTAGACGTTATGAGGACTTACACTGGTAAGCTGCGAGCTGAATTGAAAGCCAGTGAAGCACAGCTTGTTGTGCTTCGACGGCAACACGCAGAACTTGCTAATGAAGTTATCAGAGAACGTGCAGTACTCACAGGATTGGAAGATGAGATAAATGATATTGAAGAAACTAATCGTAGTTTACAGCAGCAACTTGAGCAGTTACAATTGAAAGAAAAGACTAAACCAGAATCGCACAGTACGAAAGACGAGATTCTCAATATTATCAAAGAGAATGGTGAGATTTTAGAGCAAAATAGGCTCCTGGAAGACGAATACGAAGCCCAGGAGAATACTTTGGAAGAATTGAAACGGGAATACAACGCTTTACTTCGGGAAAGGGGAGCAGAGAAGAACGCGGGGGTTCCCTCGGCAAACTCAGTACCGGCTTCTCCCGTCCCCGGGTCAGAAGCACAGCCTTAGCGTAGAAATGACATAGTAATTAATATACAATGAGTCTAATTAAGAGGTTAACGCTTTGTATGGGTAAAGGAATATTCCTACTGAGATACCAGAATTATATTGACTTAGTATCCGTCGCATATCCTATCTTTTCCTCTATCTCCCCTCCTATCCTGTCCTACTCTCCTATCATCTCCTAAATCTCCACACATTTACACTTACATTTACATCTCCATCTCCATACGTTGCTCTAGCATTCCATTTCTACTATCAACTTACTTCTCCAATATATATATTATGTATATACATGCGGCTTTACAAAGCATAGAGTGACTTGTCAACGTTGTTTTCAACCAACTGTTCAATCAAAGTCTCAGTTGGCACCCCACGCGTCTGATCAATGAACTTCTTATACGAAAGACTCAGACTGTTGTCTTCAGCTTCCTTCTGAGCATATGGGAACAACAGTTTCTGTAATTTCCTTCTCCCAACTACAACTTTCAACTTCGTATCTCCCTTGGAAAACTTGAAGTAAACAGGAACTTCTTCTCCCTCCGCATTCTTCTCATACGCGATATTCTGATGAGGTCTGTTCTTTTCCTGCTCTTTCTTCATCAATACTTCAAATCTCAACTTCCAACCAGCGGGCCCCAGCTCCTTTAATCTGGCTTTCGTATCCTTAACAAGATAATTATCAATTCCTCCTTCCTTTGCTACCGTGCGCATAACACCCGTTACAGCTTTGATCTTTATAGTCTTCTTCAGTACATCACTCCAGAATTGAGCCTTCTGTACATTCGGCTTCTGCTTCCGCTTTGTACGCCGTTTACTCTCCGAAACCTGATTTCGAACACCAACAAACCGCGCCCCATACAGGCCTCGGTTGGACTGCTTATAAACCAGTGAATCGCCGTAGGGATACACAGGGTATTCCTTGCGTTCTTTCGGGATATACCTCGGAGCTACATCTCCCGCCTGGTACTCGGGGTCCTTCCGAATCTTCCGAATGGTGACTTTGTCGTATCGCCTCCAAGCCGTTGCACCGGTAGAGAAATCTCGGCGCAGGGATGCCGTAGGGGCACGGAATACGTTCAGTATAACCCCCACATTGAATCCAGTGATCTTCATAGTTGAGTTCTTTGAATTTTGAGTACCTCTGACACGTTGCAAAGAGCAAATGCGTGTCCCGCGTTTGTCAGCCACAAAAGTGTGTTTGAGTCCGCTACAGGTTTCTCCCGTTCCGAGTTGATATATCCGTCGTTCGGAGCGTGAAATATCGGTTCTTGTCGGTCATTTACTATTGGACTTGCCGAGCTCAACAGCGACATTTTCCAGAGTGTCCGGGTAATTTTTTTGATTTATTGAATTTTCGGATGAATTAGGGCTTGGGGTCACGTGGTTTCTGAGTGGTTTGGCTTTGGGTCTTTCCCAGCAGACTTATTACCTATTTCGGACATTGAAATAAATTTTCTTATTGTTGCATCCCTTTCACAGGCCACGCAACTTACCGAGCGAGCCTGGCTCGGGCCCGTGGTGGAGAGAATCCAGCATACAGTGTGAGAGCGTACTTCTCAGTGGTGATAGCAAATAGGTGATAGAAGCGTGTCTGCGTAATTCAACATATTGATTCTTGTTCTATAAGTCACCGGTTATAGATACAACCATTCAATAATCAAAATCACATCACAATGTCTAAGTCTGGTATGTTATTAGAACAGTAAAACGGCACGGAAAGTGTCAGGAATGGGATTCTAGTGAGAAACGGAGAGAAATGGGTATTGGCAGGTTAAAAATCACGACAACGATGTACAGCGGAATGCACACCAACTGAATGTGCTAGCAAGCCTTACGCCATAATGTAGAAACTCAACAACACCAGAATATGATTCGGAGAATGTCAGCGGGACGGCATCCTGGTATTTTGACTACAACGCTTAATGAGCTTTCACTGTTCAATATACCATCAGTACAGACGTCACAACGAGTTATACAACAGACCGCCAAGCGCCTGGGAACGTTTTTGCACGACCCGTGTAGTTGAACGACTCTTAAAGTCAACTTTTCACACTAGAACTTCCCCTCCCGAGACATCAACCACTGTCTTTTGAATATCTTATCAGTTTTACTAACCAATATGCAGGTATTGCCGTTGGCTTGAACAAGGGACACAAGGTCACCCCCAGAACCCCCGCTGGAAAGATCTCTTACAAGAAGGGAGCTGCTTCCAAGAGAGCTCTGTTTGTCAGGGACATTGTCCGTGAAGTGGCAGGTCTGGCTCCTTACGAGAGAAGAGTCATTGAACTGATCAGAAACAACAGAGACAAGAGAGCTAGAAAGTTGGCCAAGAAGAGACTCGGTACTTTCTCCAGATCTAAGAAGAAGGTTGAGGAAATGACTAAGATCATTGCTGAATCCAGACGTCACTAAGTTAATAATCATGTTATTCTAATCATTGAATGAAGATCATTTTGTCATAGAAGTTCTCTATGCGGTTTGATTCTCAGAGTTGTAGATATCTTATGTGGAAATTTTCATTCATATAGTAACTCCTAATTCCATCCACACTTCTTCACAGCCACCACCCTGTGCCCATTTGATCATCCGCCAGTTTTGTAGTGATTCTACAGATTACCGATAACATATTTGACCCATTCAGACCATCTATTTATCGTATAATTATTCATTCTTTATCTCTTCACCCGTCTGATACTGAATAAATCAATGCTCATCCCGGCTGTCCGGTAAGGTGTGACATTTATGCCTAATCTGTCCCCAATAAGACCCCCCATGATCGGACACATCTATCACCTTCTATCGTCAAAGTACCATTACTACTACTACTACTCTCTCTACTGATACTGATCTGTTGTACTATTCTGCTCACTAGTGACCCATCCTCTCGACCACAGTATACATACTGATCCCTAGATGACTGCCTGATGATCACTGAAGCAGCCACTGTCCGCTGGGCCGCACGATCCGCCCGTGCGGTTCCAGGGTTCCTCAACACGATCATCGCATCACCTCGAGCATTCTCGACTGTCAGGCCGAAATTCTTCGGATACGGACGCAGCAACGCACTCAACGACTCCTTATCAGGCAGCAGATACTCCTCGGGTATCCCTCCTCCTCCTACTTACTTCTCAGATGGTCCTTCTCCGGGGAATCCATCAAATTATGCATACTACCCACCACCTCCTCCACCTCCTCAGCCTACCCCGCCTGGGCCACCGCAACGGGACTCCTCTATGACTTTAGAGCTCATGGGTGTAGTGCTGCTGAGTTTCTGTACTTTGTATATGTATGTCAGTGACAGGAGTCAGCGGGAGGAGACGGCAAAGAAGCAGAAAGAGCAAACGCTGCAGCATTTGAAAAGCCTACAGCTAGCTCAAAGGAACCTCGAGGAAATCAAGAAACGATGTGCCTTACAGTTGTTCAAAGAGAGAGAAGAAGCTCAGCGTCGTGAGATGAAAATGGCTCTGCATGTGGGACTTCTACGTAAACAGCTTGAAGATGCAGGGATTGATCCTGGTAAGTATTACGTATTACGTTTATCTGGTGGTATCATATTATAGCACATTGTACTATTCTATATTGTTATATATTTTTCTAACATTAAACAAACAGTTGATCTTGAAACTGTCACTCGGGAGTTTGAATCCAATGTGAAAGTGGAGAAATCAGGATCAAATATGACTCAAGTCAGGTACTGGGTTCCTGAAGAGTCAGGTAGGTCATTCTCGGTATTTTCGGTGTAATTCATTCAACTAACAGCTTGTCCCTTCTTCCAGGTCTCCGTTCTTACGTTCCCAGTATCCCAGACTACGATAGATCACGGAAATAGAGAATTCCGAACTCATTTCCAGTAAATTATCATCAGCTGTTGCATCTCAGCTTTACCTATCTATGTACATAATGAGACAGCATATAGAAATCGTATCAATAAAGCGATACTATAATCATGATTACTATTCAATATTTCAGTACCTTTTCTACATTGTCTCAACTACTATAATTCAACGTATTTCCTACTCATTTATACCCATCACAGCCAGGCCTTCAGGGTTATCAGAACCTGATGTCTCACTTTGAACGATTTCCATCACTGGCCATCTAAATGACCTTTCTTCTTATCTGAGGTGTAGAAGCAATTACCATCCTCATATCTACTTTCTGGGTATTCAATTGGACCTTCTAATATCATCCGTAGTTACCATTTCTATATACTGCTTATAATGAGTGAAATTGACTACTCCAAGCAGCCCTGTCATGCTCAGGCTTGTGCTATTCAGAGTGAGTATCTATATTATCCGTTCATAGTATTCTACTGCTCTTCCATTGCTGACACATCCTTTTACTCAGACTGTTTGCAAAGAACTCACTATAACGAAAGCAAATGTACTGATTTGATTGATAAATTGTACGCTTGTTGTCAAAAGTTTTACGCTGATAATGGTGAAGACGCTCGATCTACTAGCTGTCCGAAGCCTGCTTTGCTGGCTCTGAAGATTCAGCAGAGAGCAAAAGAGAAAATCGACGCCGAATTACATGCTACAAACCCAAGATAGTGGAGAAAATTCAGTATATACCGTAAAATTAATCATTTTGATGCTGGCATCAGCTTAGTTATCAATAACATTACATTCATGTACAATTTCTACAAATCACTGTAAACTACAAACAAGCAATATATCTATTATTTAACGATAGGTGTTCCTACAATATATGGAATGTTAGTTCTGAACCGCGTAACCTGCTATATAAATCAGGTTCGAAACACAAGGGCCGGAAGAACGGCGGTGGTTAAACCGCATTACTCTAAGACTTCCATGAGCACGACAGTCCGTCATAGACGGCAAAGTACGTCCAACTAATTCGATCGTACCGTGACTCTAACAGGAGCCTAGTAAAAGACATTGTTGAAGAAGGAAAACGTCAAAAGACTCTTTTCCCGCGTATCCTCCATGTCTGAGAAAGTATTCAGGAAGAAAAAGAAATTTTTCAGCTCGAGAACCGAGAAAGCGAGCTGAGTGATTCTCGGACGGGTAACTAACGGGTAACTTCGGGGCAATTTGAAAGATCTCCAGATACCCCCCTTGTGTGTTGAAAGGAGACCCGATGTTCGTGGAGGAGATTCTTCGGATCATCTCGGGATTGTTCGGATTAATTAATTTTTCGAGCTATAACAGTTTAATATTAAAGGAAACCTAAGCTAGAAATTAGATAGATATTAAGCTAGTATCAAATGTATCAGCATACTAATACTAAGATGAAAATGAAATGTTGAAAATGAAAATGAGAAGAATAATACAGAAATTGATAGCAACGAGCGCAATAGTCAATAGTGACTGATAAATAAACGAATGTGAAATGATAAAATTATTGAGTAATAATGCAAAATGAGTACCCCTATTAATCGCAGAGTAATTCCTGCAACAACACGGATACTCTCGCTTTGTACTTTTTAGCAGTAAAATCTCTATTTGCCCAGTCAACTGACTGAAATACAGCACAGCACAGCACTGGGAATAACTTCATTGAAAGCGGTTTTAAAACCCTTCAATAAGGACACCTACAACCTACTTCTCCAGCAATCTTCTAGCTCTAAACACGCACAGACCGGCTGCGAGTAAACCACACCATACATTTTTTTTTACGTTTTTCAAGTCGCAAAGGGTTTCGACTTCCTTCAACCGCAACAAAATGAAGCAAATTTCTTCCAAAACCCTTTCTCCTCTTCCTGGTTATCCTGCCTGCCGTCACCTCCAGCTCCTCTCTGCTCAGTAGCAGAGTACCCTCTTGCTTCCTGCTGAATTTGTGCCTGAGGATCTAATGCGCCAAATCCATTCTGGTCCGTCTGGGTATAATCGCGTCCAGTATTAGGAGCTCCTTCGTATAATCCATTGTAATTCGGTCCCTGAGCGCGTCCAGGGTTCAATCGAGTAGTATTATACGCTGCAGGTGTCACTGCTTCAGGATTTGTCCCTGGTAACCTAGTAGACCTTTTCTGAGGCTGAGAAGACGATTGCTTCATTTGAGAATTCGATGAGTACAAAGCTCCAGCCCCAGTTGTACTATTATTCCGTGAGTACAAAGCCTGATTCGTATTTACTTTAGAAGAACTATAAAGAGCCCCACCAGCTGGTTGATTCGACTGATTCTGTAAATGTGCGTGGTGATGCCGTCGAGACCTCTCATTAGGAGGGTTAGGATGTCCATATCCATACAAATTCGGTTTCTTATACTTGGAGAAATCCCCGGTATCACTCAGCAAACGCAGCCAATCATACTGGCCGTCTTCCTTCTCTCCTACGGATGCCAGAGCGTTCGTAAACAGAGATCTCAGATAATCATAGTCAGGTTCTTCCTCAAATTTGAGATTCCGCACATACGTCATGTACTGAGCCAACTGTACGGGGAAACCTTTACAGAGTTCGGCAATTGGCGTTGTACGCTTCTTTTCTCCAATTTTCTCATACTTTAGTTTGTTCGTTTGAGCTTTTAATCCTTGCCAGGGCAATCCACCTCTTAAAAAATACATAAACACGTGTCCCAAGGCTTCTAAATCATCACGGCGAGACTGCTCGATCCCCAAGTGAGTATTGATACTCATATAACGAGCTGTGCCGCTCAGGGACTTCTTTTCTCGGTATGGGATGTGCTGCTTAGTTTTAGGATCTCTGTACAGTTTTGCCATACCAAAATCTATAATATGAATCATATTCTGCTCTGGCGTGTTCGGCAGCCCGATAAGGAAATTATCCGGCTTGATATCCCGGTAAATAAGATCATTTTCGTGTATATCTTGAACCCTAGTAATCATTTGCTTTGCAGCCATTACAACTGTCTTCAGAGAGAAGATCCTACCACACCAATCAAAGAGATCCTCAAGCGACGGGCCGAGGAGATCGATAACCAGGATATTGTGCACTCCCTCATTACCAAAATAGTACGCATTGGGTACTCCTTTCACTCCTCTGAGTAGTTTATACGTCTTGTACTCATCACGGAGTTGCGGAGCCTCTGATCTCTTTGGTTCAAACTTTATGGCGACTTTGTGATTATCCAACAGGTTTGTGCCTTCAAAAATGACCCCAAATGATCCCTCACCAATTTTTTTCTCCACTTTGTAGTGCACACCAACTACATTTGATGAGTGGAGCTGGTTAGACATTATGCCGTATGATGTAGTCGTGTGCAGGGTGCTTAATCAGGTATTCCGTCCCACGGTGCGGTGCAATCCGCGGTGAATTCGAGTGCCCAGTCAATCAGCTACTCAGTGGCAGCAGTCTTTATAGATATAATTCGCGTATACGTTGAATAACGCGTTGTTCAACCCTCGATTCTGAACTGAACTCGGATAATTACCCAGTAGTGAACAAAGTATCCGGTGTGGAACGTTTCGGAGATGTAATCTGATACAATCAGCCAAGCAGTTGATACCACCAGCAAATCACCTCTTCTGTGGGTTATAATTAGCTAGCTGTTATACTGTAGTTTACTGTTATTGAATTATAAAGAGTGTTGATTGGCTTCTCCTATCCCGCAACTGCCAGTTTGTTCTGGTTGTTAATCGGTGGGGTTTCCTTTTTCGGTCGCGGGGTCCTGGATAAAAGACGGCAGGAGCAATGCATGTGCGTGCATGAGTGTGCATGTGCGTGCATAATCGCGCATGCGAATTGAGTCGTGAAGTCGGGGGGGTTGTATGATTGTTGCGAATGAGAAGCTGGGATATCGGATGCAAAGCTGGGTATGCGAGTCGGAATTTCCAAAAATATAAGCAGAGAGATGCAGGGAATTAGATACTTTGTATTATTTTTGGTTCCTTGAGCAGAGCTTCGCATTTCCAGTTGTCATTTGCTTGTTCTAACTATGTATATCTACTACATATATAGGGTTGAGGTATTTTTAGATCACGTAATTCGTTGACCAGGAACCGTCAGACAAGTCAGTTCTAACCGATGCCGAGAAGCGGAAGCAAAAACGAAGGAGGGAAGAAGTAAAACGGGATAGGCGGTCATTTGAAGGCAAAAGGAGCTGTGGTGCCCTGGTTTTCGAACAATTTTGCTCACCAGTATGATACAAAGCTGTCTTCATTGCTCTCAGGCTTGGAATCGAGGGAACTCGGTGAAATCAGGCTGCAAAGCTGATGCGGTACTTTATAAAGCACCCCAGAAATCTGTAATATGCCTGGAATACTGCTGAAATACGCCTGGAATATACGATTTTCAACTCTCTGCCCCTACCTTGTCTTTCCTTCTTTCCTTCTCTTCCCTTATTCACTTACCATTTCCTGTTCACGTCATCGAAAACACTCGATACCTCATCACCTTACACTGTCCGGGACAGCTGCGCCTCTCTACCGGACAGCACACCCTCATCGTTGATCACATCCAGTGCAACCCACTATCAATCAGCACTCCCACCGTATATTCCAAATTATAATAAACACTCCTATATTCACAGCACTCAAATCAACCGTCTGCCCCTCTTTCGCCGCTTCTCACCCACTCACTCTCCACCCTCGTATCCATCTATCATGACTCATCCCCCATCTCGCGTATCCCCCCACCCCCTCTCCACTGTCCGATAATCGGACCGGCCAGCTCTCTTCATTTCAACGGCTTGCTGTGATACGAAGAACAACAGTTAACAGCGGAGTTCCGACTGTTTCCTGTGGCGCCGATTGTACGGTAATCTCAGGGTTTCACACACCAAAGGACGTGGGTTTTGATATTCAGCTGGGTGTCTGATTGATTAGCTGTGCCGCTCGTTTATCAGACAAAAGCAACCAATAGAAACAGCAGCCTGTTATCAGGCCATACCATTCTACTCAACTCAACTACTGTAATAGAGTATCCAAATACATCTACAGCATGTCATCCAGCAATCTGAGACGGTGAGTAACCTATGTTTTATATTTCTATATTTCTATATTTCCATATCCCCATATAACCATGTATACTAACTTCCCCTCCAGTAAGGTCAAAGTGACCATAGTAGCGGCAGACTCTCTTGTTAAAAGAGATATGTTCAAACTACCTGATCCATTTGCCGTTCTGACAGTCGACAATAAGGAAAGCCACTCGACTCCTGTGTGCAAGAAAACACTGAATCCTTACTGGTATCGATCGTTTGAAATCTCTGTTACTCCTTCTAGCATCATCACTGTACAGGTTTTCGATCATAAGAAGTTCAAAAAGAAGGATCAGGGATTTCTCGGTATTGTAAACATCCGTGTAGGGGATAATATCAATCTAGAAAGCAACGAGGAGAAAACCGTCACTCTGGACCTTCAGAAAACCAATAATAACCTGGCTGTTAGTGGTAAAATTGTTTTAAATCTCAGTACAAACCTTGGAAGTTCTTCAAGTATCCCTACAGCACATCCTACGGCATCAACGCCAGGATCCAGCTCAGGGAGGGTCTCGTATACTTCTTCTTCTACCTCTACTACAAATATCACTAATAACAATACTGTAGTTGTAAATGGTGCCGCTAACAGACAGTATTCCTCTTTTGAAGATCAGTATGGAAGATTACCACCAGGATGGGAACGTAGAACTGATAATATCGGCCGTACATACTATGTGGATCACAATACAAGAACCACTACATGGACGAGGCCTTCTGCTACGTCTACTCAGGCTGAAAGACAGCAGGCTATGCAGACAACTACGGATATTGAGAGAATTCAACATCAGAATAGAATTCTACCCGATGATCTGAGACCAAATTCGCCTCTATCCAATACTACAACATCTACAAACTTCAATGCAGGTCTGGGAGAACTACCACGTGGCTGGGAACAACGGTACACACCAGAAGGTCGCGCTTACTTTGTTGATCACAATACTCGTACGACCACCTGGGTAGATCCACGGCGTAGGCAGATAATCCGTACTGACAGTGGCGCAGCAAACCAGGCAGCGGCTGCCGTACAACAGCCGGTGTCTCAGCTCGGTCCTTTGCCGTCTGGGTGGGAGATGAGACTGACAAATACTGCTAGAGTGTACTTTGTAGATCATAATACTCGTACAACTACATGGGATGATCCGCGATTACCGGCTAATTTAGATCAGAATGTGCCACAGTATCAACGTGATTTCCGACGGAAGGTTATCTATTTCCGAAGTCAGCCGGCTTTGAGAATTTTACCTGGTCAATGCCATGTGAAAGTCCGTCGTGATCATATTTTTGAGGATTCGTATCAGGAAATTATGCGGCAGTCACCAGTTGATCTGAAGAAACGTTTGATGATTAAATTTGATGGAGAAGAAGGATTAGATTATGGTGGAGTGTCACGAGAGTTCTTTTTCTTACTTTCACATGAGATTTTCAATCCTTTCTACTGTTTATTTGAATATTCTGCCCATGATAACTACACGCTGCAAATCAATCCACATTCCGGTATAAATCCTGAGCATTTGAACTATTTCAAGTTTATTGGACGCGTCGTTGGATTAGCTATTTTCCACCGTCGATTCCTTGATGCATTCTTTATTGGCGCTTTCTATAAAATGATTCTAAGAAAGAAAGTTACTTTGGCTGATATGGAAGGTGTAGATTCTGATATTTTCAGGAATCTGACTTGGGTTTTAGAGAATGACGTTGAAGGTTTGGATTTCACATTCTCCGTAGAAGATGATAGATTTGGTGAAATTGTTACAGTTGATTTGAAACCAGGAGGACGTGATATTATTGTGGATAACGATAATAAGAAGGAATACGTTGAATTGATGACAGAATGGCGAATCACTAAAAGAGTGGAAGAACAATTTAACGCATTCATCACTGGATTCAATGAATTGATCCCCCCAGATTTAGTGAACGTATTTGATGAGAGAGAATTGGAGCTGTTGATTGGAGGATTATCAGAAATTGATGTAGAAGATTGGAAAAAGCATACTGATTATAGAGGTTATACAGAATCTGATCAGGTTATTCAGTGGTTCTGGGAACTTATGAAGCAATGGGATGCGGAACAGAAATCTCGAGTATTACAATTTTGTACAGGAACTTCTCGTATCCCTGTTAATGGTTTCAAAGACTTACAAGGATCAGATGGGCCTAGAAGGTTTACTATTGAGAAAGCGGGTGAGATAACACAGTTACCAAAGTCGCATACATGTTTTAACAGAATCGATTTGCCACCTTATGATAATATTGAAGATCTGCAGAAAAAGCTGACATTGGCTGTCGAGGAAACAATTGGTTTCGGTCAAGAGTAATTAAAGAAATTATGCAGTATCAACAGGTGTTTTCTAATATGGCAGATAGGGAATCAAGCATTTATAAGGTGGATCGCAAAGTAGACGAACAGATGAGGTAAAATCTCAATTCGGCAAATAGGCATTGGCACGTTAATGACTACACGAAACGCTCTATATACTACTAATTGATCTTTGTTTGTTGCTCTGACATCTGTAGACATTTTCAGGTCCGGGTTTATGATCGTATGAATAGCATCTTAGGATGAAACAGTAGAATTATTCTAGTATACGACATGTTCATGTTTCCCCACAGCATCCAATGATTAGATTATAATAAATTATATTAGTATTAAATATTTTTGGTACTTCGAGAAAAAGAAACAAAAATTTAGATATATGATAAAAAAATGAGAAAAAAAATAATTGGACGACACAGGAATCGAACCCGGGACCTCCCGCATGCTAAGCGGATGTGATAACCAACTACACCAGACGCCCATGTTATTGGCTGTTGAGAAATAGTATCTTAAGTGTTTTAAACTGTTGCTAGAGCATATTTAATATCTATCTATCAAGTTTTTCAGTGATTTTTGCTGATTTCCCTGTTATCCCTGTACTTCTGGACCATTGTTTGGACTTATGGCGGCATGGATCAATAGAACATGATTCATATGTCTCCCTTAATTACCTGTTTAATCTGCAGCGCGTGCGAAGGGAGCGCAAGAATGTCCTTTCTACTGCACAGAGGACCTTTCAAGTGCAGTTGACTGCTAAATCAACTACTGAGGGACTTCCAAATGTTATAGGATATACTGTGTCTCGATTCTAATTAGTTAAAGAGTGCAATCCAACATTAGTTGCTATTTATGCTCGGATTTGCTCAAATCTGATGAGATCGCCGCTTTTTATAGAACCATATAAGCTGAGCTGAGATCGTGTGTGGATCTATTAAATAGACGGAAATAAACAAGTAGACAATCAAAATATAACCTGTTACAATATCTAATCACGATATATTGTCGTGTCTAACTATTACTCCCTGTTGAAATGAAAAGCTTGGCTGAAGCCGATCGTCCAATGTCATATAGCGGAGATCTCATTTCCCCAGATTTTTCACTGTATACGCTATTGAATTTCTTGTTACGAGCAATTCGAGCGCAACTGTAGAGAGGTTAGAAATGCATCTACAGTGATTTTCAGTATGGTATTTTTAGAGTGATATTCTCGAATACTGTATTATGGATACACTGCTGATAGTTTTCAAACCAGAAGGTAGTTGATAAACCCAGGGAAGGAATAGATACTTTGTTAGTCGAAATACGAAAGGAATTCGGCATCTTTTTCGGCTGCAGACTTTGACGTTGAAGCTATAAATCTTTAGACTTCAATAAAACAAAAATGTTGCTCTAACCATACCATTTGATTCAACTATTTAAACCCAGGCTTGAATGCATCCAACTCCGACATCTGGACTTCTAAAATTCTCATCAACTACGCCAAAAGTCCGGTTGTTGCAGATATAACGACTTCGATTTTACAAGAGCAATGGCAACTACATTCTAGATAGTAAGGATGGCATAGTATTTTAAAAATGTATACAACTGGGAGTATTAAATGGCGCAATTCGAATACAAAGCCAGCAGAAGAAAAGGAATGAAACATCAATGGGGTTTCAAGTTTCTTACAATATAGACATACCTCTTTCAAAATACTCCATGTTACCGCTTTTTACCTATCAGCTCATCTCACACATCACTAACAACTTCTTATGATAAGCCCAACTCCAGCCATACGACACGATACCCATCTAATTGCTTATCTTCTTCTTCTACGTTTCTTTGTCACTTCCTCATTTTCAACAGAGGCTACGAACTGATATATAACAGACTGATATATAACAGCAATAGCAACAATTCTCCCATTTATTTTCTACAATGTAGTCCCTATTTGATTATGTTAGGACCGAGGTCCTACCTTATCCGATCTCAAACGCGCGAGACGGTCCGTGTGCTCAGGCTTTTCAAAAGGCCATAGTTCACCAAAAAACAATATCGTTTTGCATACCAAGTGAGGATGATTCTTCAGAATAATTTGTTTCATTTCTTTACAGAGCTCAACCCATTGCCTATTTGTAATTTGACCATCTACAAAATTATCCCTAATACTTGACACTGGACCAACTTTAGAGTGACTCCATGTAATTCTCCTATTAAGACCTACGGGTTCTTCAGTGCAACACCAGAATAACTGTTGAAGCAATTTTTCTTTGTCAGTCACTTTTGTAAGATCGGCTGAAGCCATTCGTTTCTCCGCTAGCTCGACATATTTTCCGATGTTGGCTCTGATAAACATATCAAACTCACGTGGCCAGGGGCAATTTCTCTCTGTCATTTTGATTTATATAACTACTCTTAATACTCTTAAGTAGCAAACGGTTGGAGGTCTTTTGGGATTTCAGGCAAAGGTTCGAGTTCTGCTGGATTAGATTTCCTTTTTATTGACTACTTGAGCATATATAATCCTCTCCCTATACATAAATCATAATATATCCTCTCTTCCAGCAGAGGAAACAAACGAGAAATAAGAGAGGACGAGAAGCCCTTATATAGTTAACAAATAGCTAGGACTATCCTGTGATTGTAGAAGATTGAAAGCGTTGGTGATAGATAAATAGCTCATAGATATTGGGAATGTTGGGAGAGAAATGTGCAGTGATTAGGAAAGGCAGAGCGAGGTAGAGCTGGAAACAACGTGTAAGGGAAAAGGTTCTGGTTTTTCTGAGGCGAGCCAGAATCTTTCGACTGGAAGATCTAGGTATAAACTAGATCGTCTTCATCAGGGAAGATGACGCAGGAATGCTTCTATCTAAGCAGCTCAATATATCTTTATAACTACGATAGCAGCGATAAGCATCTACTACAACACAGTGCATACTCAATCCGCATTTTCGAATTTTCGATGTAAGGTTTACTGTACTATCCTGCGACTTCCTGCAAGATCATGCACCTTGACTTTAACAATAACCTTAATTCGATATCTTTTTTCTATCTATCTTCTCTTGAACAACAAGTGGGGATATGTTCTAACTTATATATACTTGTAGAACATGTCCAGAACCTCCACTATGACTAATTACATCTTTGTAGACCAATCGGATCACTTGATCATATTCCGACAAATCCACTCGAACCGAACCTAGTCTTAGAAGTGATTCTTTTTAATGCAAGTTGACGCACCAATATGCAACGTCTTGCATATGTTGCATGTCACCTTACATTTTCCCGCCCTTAAGAGAAATCGTCTCGATTTCTAAAAGAATACAAACAAAGCCATGTTTCCCAATTAAATTAGCTCTTATTATCCTCTGGCCAACTAATTTGTGGTTGAACCATTATAATTTCGAATTAAAAGTTGTTTTTTTGCTAAACTGAGGTCGTCGAGAAGGTGAAGAGGGATATGGGTCGTATCTGCAGGATCACAACCCTCCCACTGAACTTCAACTGTTTTATCTTTTGCATTAACACTAAGGATAGCAACCACTCGGTTGATATTATTTCTAATGTCTTGCTGAGTCTCTGGCGGTAGGCTAGCGTAATCCTGTCCTCTCTCGTTGTATTTTCGAAACCAACGGATATTGAATGTATTGTGTTTCCGATAATTAGGTCCCATATCCAAAGTATAGGCGTTATTATTAACTTTTTTGGAAATCGTAAACGGGCCAAAATAGACGTGTTGTAATTTAGAGTTACGTTTAGCCTTACCGTATGCATGCTTGTGGAGGAGGACCTTCTCCCCCTCTGCGTAGCTGACGACACTCCCGTGTCGGTTAACATAGCGTGACTGTTGCTCTTGGGCCTGAGCCAGGAACTCTTGTGTCCTATGAAGGATTTCGCTCTGGATTAAGGCAAAAGCCTCGCCATCCACAGTCATATTTTTCCAAGATTGGTTAAGATTCAACTGGTCATTAAGCATAGAGACAAACTTAGGCTCGTAACCTAAATCAGCATAGAAAGGCGTGCACGCGATCGAGCTTTGATAGGCACTGTTATACGCAAATTCGACTAAAGGAAGGTGAAGATCCCAAGTCTTAGGAGCGTCTTGTATGTAATTTCGGAGTAATTCCTCTAATATTTTGTTAACTCTTTCGGTTTGACCATCCGTCTGTGGGTGGTCAACTGTGCTGAAACTGAGTTTGATACCAAGACGTGCATGCAGGGCGCTCCAGAACGTGTTTGTAAACTTAATATCTCGGTCAGAGACCAGTGTGTCAGGGACACCGTGTAATCGAACAATTTCTGTCATGAATAAATTTGCGATATCTTCAGTAGTGGTGGTCGCCCTCGTAGGAATAAAATGAGCACGTTTAGTTAAACGGCAGACTACCACAAGGATTGTATCGAAGCCACTCTTGGTTGTATGTATGCCGGTAATAAAGTCCAGACTCAGGTGGCGCCACCTCTGATTGGGAATAGGCAGCGGGTGGTGGATACCCTGTACAGCAGTAGTACTAGACTTGTTTTTTTGACAAAACAAGCAACCCCGAATATATTTCTTAATGCTCCTGAACATATTGGGCCAGTAATAGTACTTTTGTAGTTGGTCAAAAGTTTTCAGGACCCCTGGGTGACCGGAAGCGGGCGCGTCGTGCGCTTGGAAAAGCAGTTTCTGTCGTACCGTACCTTGCGGTATGCATAAGCGTGCAGGGTCCACCGAACTATAATGATAGTAAAGATGTTCGCCAATCAGCTCATACCGTTGTAGAATCGTCAAATATTCCTTGGGACATGTGTCATCCTTTTTAAGGGCGTTGTAAAATATTCTGAATTCAGGGTCCGACTCGTATCCACTTATCAGCTGAGTTAATTCATTGTTTTCTAGTTGGACGGAGGTAATCACATTTAGCTCTGGCTGTATGCGCGACAATGCATCAGCTGCAGAATTTGTGCGTCCTGGTACATATCGTACAGTAAAGTCGTAATCAGCGAGGAAATCGATCCACCGAACCAGACGACCTGTAATATTCTTTTGCGACTGAATATATTGCAAACTGTGGTGATCAGTTTTTGTTCGCTACCATGCGAAGCACGCAGGGCTGGCTCTTCCGGTGAGGAAAAATTCGCCATGAAAGTATCATCAAGCGTGCTAGAGGGATCCATCTTAAAACCAAATAGGGTAAATAGAGAATAAAAAGCAAAAACTTACAATAGAGAAAACAGAATATTCAGATTGACTTTATTAGAGTCTCAGACTTGAGCTATTCACTATATAATTATAGTGTAGCTACCAGATGCAGATAAACCGCCAGACGAACCAATAGTATAGAAACTTAATTGATTACTAAACAAAGATATATAAAATATAAACAGATGAGACAAGAAATCAGAAGTCAGAAGTCGGGGGATAAGCCCTCCTTATATAGATTTTCTGTCCAGACTTAAAGTTAAACACAAAGTATTAAGTTAGGGCTAGCCAAACTTACTTAGTGTGAAGAAACAGCAAATCCACAAGTGGGGGACCACCTGTATATCGAATAATTGTTTCTC